>APFE031455947.1:0-25176 GCA_000404065.3 Pinus taeda
ATACAAAGGAGTAATTTTGAGTTGTTTTTCAATGCAACTGTGTCATTGTTTTTATTTTTGATTAGCTTTTCTCCAACCTTTACATCCTTGGGATCATGCACCAGCTCTATGATTAAGTCCTCTAAGAACATTATCCTAGTATTCTTGGCCTATGTGGAGGCCTTCTCTAACTGGAATTGTGCTGATATATTATTCATTGAATTTTGGAGTTGATGTGCTACAATGGCCTTGCTAGTCAAGGTGGAATAGACCATTTCCCCGTTCTACTTTTGTAATTCTATTTGGTCGATCAGATGTATATCCTTCGCCAACACTTCAATTTCTGTTTCCAGGTAATCTGCTATTGAGTTGGGCTACTGTGTGGTAGGCTTCATGAAAGTCATCTACATTTTACTTTCTTTTACATCAAAGGCTAACATTAGCTTTGCTTGATTAGTAGGAGGCATTTTAAGGTATTGTGCATAGCTTTGGGACTTCAATATTTCATTCCTGGCCTTTCTTTCTTTGTACTTCTCTCTAATGTCTTGGCTTTGGGCAGACAGAGCCTTGAATGAGGATACTTCCACACTCTATTGTCTCTCGAGCATTTGAGCCTGTGAAGTGGATGGTTCTTGTGTACCTCCAGAGGGAGTGGTCTCCCTGCTTTCCGCTCTTTCTATATCTATAGTTCCAGCTGTTTCCTCTGTGTACTCTTGTTCTAAAAAATGATTTAACCTTTGCCTCTTGATATAAGTCCGTGCAACAGGTCTGCTAGAAGGAGTGACCTCCTCTCTATCTCTTTTGGTATTCTTCTCCTCATTTAGAGGAGTCTGTACAATAGGAGGATTACTCATGATGTGTTCTGGCTGAGGCAGCACTTCTGATATGTTTGATTGCTCTAATTCTTCTTGCTCTTGAGGTCATTGTTTTTCTATTTGCTCACTGTGTTCTTGTGTTTCCCTTTGGTTGGGATTCTCCTAGCACCTATACAAAGGAGTCTTCATCAAGTCTTCTTTCAAGGTCAATCAACACATTATTGACAACAATTCTATGCTACTTAGTCTACTAAAGTGTTCTCCATCCATTCTAGTTGATTGGCATACTGTTCGATTTCAGAAATTCTATGGTGGACATATAGAGATAATTTGTTCTTTTGTTTTCTATTGCAGATGAAATCTAAAGGGTCATATCTCCATATGACACTTTGTTTCAGTTTCATCCTTTGAAGGATATCTTTTGCTTCCTTTCGTGCTTCCCTATTGTTGCATATAAAGGGGCCAAGCTGGTCTTTTTTTCTAAGTTGAGCTTTCTTCTTGGCCTTCACAAAATGCGCCTCATATGAATTAATCATTTGCCTGTAGTAATCTAGAGCAAACAATCTCATGGGGAAGTATCTGGGCAGTTTGTATGGTGCTAACTCACAACCATATATTATGATTTCAATGTGATTTTGGTACAAGTACCAATCTCCCACTCTATATTATTTGGACAACTGTAGGACCCTCCTAATATCTACACTGATTCTGCAGGGAGGAATTCCTAACAACATAGATGCCACTGGGTGAACAAAGAGACCTATGAAATATGTATAAGTATATGGAGATTCATATTGGTGGATTAATGATGTCCAGAAGACTACTAATCTAGGGTTGCCTCTGGTATCAAGCTTTTGGAGTGTGAATGGGAATTTATCAGCTTGATAGTACAAGAAATGATGATATAAAACTGATGAATATTTGATTACTCTTTCATTGTCCATCCTCATGAATTGATCATGCATCTTATCTTCAATAAACTTAGCATAGTCAAACATGATGGTAGGGGGCTATCCAAGGGTGCAAATGGACATGAAGGCTATAATAATCTCATCAACAAATTCACTTGTAGTCTATCCTAACACACTGGATATGATTTATATGATGTCTCAGCCAGGATTAGCGAATATGGTCCCCATGTATGGGGGAGGGTCCTTTGAAATGCATTATTCTTCCCTAAAGAATGTCTAGAATAACTGAGCAAGTTTGATGGAGGTGAGTATAAGGAATCTGTTAAGTAGGCCTCCAACTAAAATGGGGGTGAATTTTTGGCTTGGTTGCAATTGTAGCATTTCATTTATGGATTCAACAGTGATGGTAAATAATATAGTATTGTCAGGAGTCATCACTGCTCTTTGGCTGGGACTATAGTTCATATGGAAATAGTGGACAATCTTAGGGAAGATATAAACTCTAGGGAATTGGTACTTGGGTAAGCTTCATTCCCAGAGACATATTTTGTCTACATGGTTCAAGTACTGGTCTTTATACCTACAATATAGCTTCAATGGGGATTCTTGGACAAAGGTATATTTGATTTGAAAGTCTTATCCACTGAAGGGAGATGGTCTAAGTCTCTGCAGGGCATAGAAATTAGTAGGACATTCAATGCAACTAGAGAAACCATCTTTGGTTCTTGTGGATTCGAACATGGGAGCGAAAGGTTTTCAGTCAAACTAGGGGAAAATTGGTTCAATTCAGAGTATTTTGGAGTTGCTGGGAAATTGTTTTACCGAATTACTTCGTAACTTAAAGCAATTGAGTAAAGGTTTGGGAACTAAACAGACTTTCTCAATAAATTTGGGTAAATAATTAGTTTCAACTCTAAACAAATTAATGGGCGACTGTGCACAATTTGGAGGAAACGTACGTGACTGAAGGGTGGTCTGGAGTTTCAGCAGGTTGGCAGTTGGACATGGGTTGATGGTCGCACACACTCTGGTGCTTGCATGGAGGTCTGAGCAGTATTTTTCACAATAAAACTAAAAACAATGAGTTTTTTAGTTTTATTTGCAAAGTCAACTATTTTGGTGGGTACACAAAGAAAGGTACAATTGGCGTTAAGCGGGGGATGAGATGCATTGTCATACAGTGGGAGGTGGCAAGTAGGTTTATTTCACATAGCTTTTGGGCTAGAGTGGTTTTGGGGGGAGGCCGCCCAATGCCATTCATCGGGTGCCACGTAGTAGTGGGTTGAATAGTGAAACCACCCATATTGGGTGGGTAAAATTCATTCTTCAGAGGCCACTAGATATGATCGTCAACCGTCCAATCAAATGCGACCTGATTGTATGGTGATCAAGCCAGGGATTTGACATGATGCTTAATGGAGGGGCCCGATAGGGGTTTAAGCATATGATGGATTATGGTGGATTAAGGGCATCATGTGTGATTTTATTGGTGGGGTCGATTATTAATTAACCACAAATCAGTTAATTAATCTCTTTTATTCGACGGAGGGTTTTGGTTCTTAATTAGCCACTGATCAACTTAATTAACCCATTAATCATTCATTAATAAAGATTATCTTTAAAACTTTGGGGTGGGATATTAATATAGGGGTTTTAATTATAATTATATACGGGAAGGGTTATATTTATTTTTAGGGATCTTAATACATAAAGTTAAACTCAATATGGATTGAAAGCGGAAAATAACTTAGCGCCAAGTAAAATGCGTATTTATAATTTATTTGCTTTTATAAACACATTATAACCTAGGCTTAGTGTTATTTTAGTGATTTTTTCAGAAAAGAGGTTTTCTTGCGGGGTGATTACTTCTCTAAGGTTTTATCCTTAGGGAAAAGGGGTTTATTAGGGAAAATGAGTGAATTATGGAGGGGGTGAATGCTTATGAGGGGACTTTTAGTACTTAGGACCTATAAGTTATTGGGTCGAGGGTTCGGTCTCTCTAGAGGTTAGAGGAATGCTCTAAGGTACTTTAAGACTTTCCTTGGAAATTAGTTATGTGAAAAATGTGATGAATGAGGGAGGTTAATCAATTAACTTTGTGTACTTTTATAAATGCTCAATTTTCATCCATACTTTATAAACCTAATGATGAAGGAAAATTATATGATATTATCTAATCAATCATCACAATTCTGCAACCATTCAACTACCTACCCATCTACTCATCCTACCATATTTTCTTCTCTTTATTAGGGTTCACTTAAGCTGGTAAACCCTTATCAAAACATTTTATTTTCTTTTACAAAAGTAATCTATCTATGTCTAACCTTAATACATACAAGGGCTAAGATTAAATAGTTGAGCTCCTTTTATTTACTCTACCTATCTACTTATTTGCCAAGATTAAACAATTTGGTCAGATTTTATTCTCTATCTATAAACCTAAAATTCAAAACATGAAATAACCAAGTTTAGAAATTTTGGTCATCCATGGATTGTGGCAAAGGTTACAAGCTGCACACAATCTTTTATTCTACATCAAAAGTAAATAGTAGTGGCATTTTGTCTTGCACACTTTCATGGTCTTTTTTCTTTCTTGGGGTTCATTTTTTATCTTTTCTTACCCTTTTTTATTCTTTTTGTCCTTTTATTTTTCTTTTAGGACATAACCTCTTTACATTTTTTAATTTTTATTTTTTGAATATGGAAAACGTTTGCAGAAAGAAAAGGTATGTACATATTACAGTTTTGACCTCAGTTATTAAAAAATAATGACTCCTATTGGTATAGGAACATAACAACAGCCATCCAATCAAAAGAGTCATGTATGAATCAATCCACACAACCTGGACTTGTGTAATCTGAACCCAGGGTCTTGAATCCCAAGATGATCATGGTACAAATTCTAATATGTGAATAACTGTGTTGAAGTGGAGTAGACTAGAAAATCACTTGATTCCTGACCAATGATGTAAACCATTAACAAGCGGGAGAGAGACCACTAGTAATGTCGATGGTTCTCAAGGTACTACTAGTACAATCCACAAAGCATGAAGAATGATCTAAAGTTGAACACTTGTGAAATCGATTGATCGAAGACTAATGATGCAAGGCTATCATCGAATGTGTAGAACTTCCCATTGAGGCATGCAAGCTCCAAAGTACTAGAAAGGAGTCTCTAGATCAACTTCTCGGATAATGAGCTGAAGTCGACAGGAAGCGATCAGTCAAAGGAAGGCCATAATGTTACCCACATCATTGACGCGAGACAAAGGAGCAAGATGAATGCGGATGAGACAAAGATCCTGAGGAAGGTGTGTAAGGCTACGAATTGTAGAAGGATTAAGCTCTTGAACATATTGGTGACACGACTCCAGAATTTGGCAGCATTTTCGTACCAAGGGATCAAAGGTCATGATGATGCAATAAGGATCAAATGGAATGAGGTAAAATTAATAACCCAAAACCTAGAAGGCCAATGATAGAATGAGGATATCCGAACCCGACACGAAGTAGAAAGAGTGTCGATGTCCAAGAGTGACAAGTTGCCGTAATAGCTAACACAACCAATAGAATGTTTCCAAATTTTCACCCACCATTTCTGGCGAGTACCACAATTATTTTTGAAACACAAGCTTGAAGGGATAGCATATGCTTGTAATTTCATCCTTTAGACGAATCGACCTAGTGATTTTTAATGAGCCCTAGGAAGGAGAAGCTCAGTCTCGTCATGGTGACAAGTCCAATTTCATCAGAGTTTAACAAGTCCAACATAGGTAAAACTCAGATTCTTTTTCATGTTTATAGATTTGGAAAAGACATGGAAAAGAAAACTCCAAAGGTCCCTTTTCGTAAATTTGTCCCTCGGATCTGAAAATGTAGAAAACAATATCCAAGGGAACCTATTGACCATAATAAATCAATGTGTACCTTTTTCATAAGTAATCTAACCTAGACCGTAAAAGGGGTAAACTTATACTGGGTAGATGATACTTCACAGTCTTTAATAAGTTCAAATCGACAAGAGCTCGACAATTGTTTCAATTTTAAAGGGTCGAAAAAGAGCTAAAAGTAGACCACCCATTTTTATTCTCTTTAATGAGTCGAAAAGGGAAAATACTCGAGAAGCTTTTCATTTTTTACAAGTCAGAAAAGAGCTTAAAGGTGTCTTGTCTTGGAGAAACGAGTGGTATAAAGGGTAGCAACTGGTTCTGGCACTGGTGGAATTGCTCAAAACATGTAATGGTCAAGAGGCTGGCTAATAAAACCACTCATTGCCACGGTCCCTTAAGAAAGGAAAAACAATAAAGTGAAAGCATATGATTGGCCAAAGAGATGGTAGCAATGAAATGAAACAACCAAGGCTGATCTAGCAAAAGTCAACTAATTAAAATGACAATCACGAGATGTAAATGGGTTCATTTTTACATAAGTTTGAACCATGGAGAACTCTACTTGGATTTGGTTTCATGTTTACACAAGCTTGAAACAAAAAACTATGCTTGCTATAAGTTTGCATGCCCCCAACATAATGACGCAAACTAAGGTACATGCCCCCCAAGCTTCATTTCATTTAGCTAAGTGGATGGAATGAAGGTTCACTTTTGAGATCTTAGAAAGACTCGACTGGGATTTTACGAGATCTTAATTAGAGACTCGATTTGGAAAAGGGAGTTGTTTTGTTTTTTAATGAGGTTGACACAGTACAAGGAACTATCCTCATACTCTTGATTCATTTTAAACGAGGTTGACACAAGACCAAGAACTATCCTTGGACATCCGTTCATGGACCATATGAAAACATGGCTCCCAAGAGGTCTTCACTAGATGGAAGAACCACACTCTAGGAGGAATAAATGTCATTTGGTACCAAAGACAGATCAAGTTCCAATGCCCCCAATACATAATGTACGATACCATTTGCGTGATCATCAACAGATGTAGAGACGAAATGAATTGCCACATAATTGACCTATGGCGGGGAAGGTACTGATGGAAAACAAGAATTGATAGGGGGTGATTGCTGCAAAGGAGGTGATTGGTGACCAATGAATGACAATTGATCAATAGTCACAATTTTTCCTTCATGCAGAAAACAAACCACACAAAAAAGCGAAGAAACAAGGGCTCCCATGACATAAACATAGTCGCATCCAAAGAGAAGATTGAAATCTAATGGACCTTGGACTACCATCACGTATATATAGACAGTCTTTCCTCCCAAAGTAACAGGGATCTTTGGAAGGATCCCTAAGGGTTGATTGGTTACTTTGTTGAAAGCCAACAGATTCTGGGTGACAGGAACAAGATGTGGGGAGTCCAAAGCTTGCCAAGTAGTTGAAGACATGATGCTAACAGACACACCTTCATCCAAGAGAATGCCAGGTACTACCATATAATAGTCTTGTATTGTGATCTGGAAAGGGACATAAGATGGGAGGCAGAAAGCAGTCAAGTAACTCCAATTGAAAGAAACGATAGAACTACTTGGTGGGGGTATCATATGATTGGCCCCATGCTCGGCCGGAATAGAAGAAGGAATCTCTTGAATAGCCGAGACAGGAAGGTCACTCTTTGATTCATGAGAATCTAAGGAGATGAGAAGAACACGAGCAGTATGATCACCATGCTCTCCTGAGATAGAGTGAGCAACTGGTGGTGAAACTAAGTCGACACTCTTTCCGATCAATGGTTGGTCAGAAACAAGCACAAGAGAGCCAGGTTCAAGAAGAGAAGGATGGGAAAGAGATGAGTCCAAGTCAATATATTTACCTACTAGGAGAGGGTTAGAACATAGCCTATGATAAACAACAGGAAGTTGGGGTTGAGGAGCTATAAGGTTTTCCAAAACTGTGGAAGCTTTATCCATAAGGGGACAAAGGTGAAGAAGATTCTCTCCTTCACATAACCTATGGGTAAATGTAATATTCCCTTTCTTCTTGCCATTGATAACCAAGAGTGTAGCATGGACATGATCTCTAGAGGTTGATGGGGAGGGTCGATTTGGATTTTGAGACCATACCTCTAAGACTCTGGGAATGGTAAGATAGTCTCGAAGGAGATGGTCACCCTTACACAACCTGCAAAGGAACTTGACCTTCCGTGGAGGATTAGGGGGTTTGCTGGTAGGAGGTGAATTTGAAGTAACAACCGCATGGCCAACCCCTTGCTTAGCTGACTTCTTCTTCTTTATCTTCCTCTTCTTCTTATTAACCTCTTGGTTACTAGATTTGAAACTTTCACCAGGCGAAGTAGAAGAGGAAGGTGAAGAAACAGGGGAAGAAATTGAGGGGTCAACCTTAGAATCATCATGCCATGATTCGAATGAAGGAGATAGCAAGGTAGGAGTTGAGACACTAGGGATCATTGAGGTAAAAAAAAACCAGAAAGGTAAACCAATGGTTAATCCAGGGATGGACAATGTTGCCATATAAGGAGAACCAACATTTCCAAAGGAAGGAAAAGGACCAGGATTCCCTTCCGAGGGGAACCCTTGGCTAGTAGACTCCAGAAATGTTTCCATTCAAATCGAATCTAAAGAATTACTAAGGAAGTCAACTTTTACTAGGAATATTTCATGGGAAATTATTTTTAGAACATCGAAACAAAACTTTGCCTTTTCATGTTTTAAGAGTTGAGAAAAGGATAAAAGGTGATTCTATTGCTTTCGATTGGAAACAAGCGTGAAAGAACAAGCACTTAGATGATCCTTTTACTTTTAAAGAGTCAAAAAGGAATGAAAGTGACTACTCTAAAACTCTAGGCAAAAAGGTTTACTAGACAACCGTGAACTGCAAAATACCTCCTGACGAACCAAGAAGTACAAGCAGGCAATCTCCCCGAATGTTTTGTTTGGTGTATCACGTTTGCAAGGAAGCCAACTCGATTTCCTATGGATAATAGGATTAAAACGTAGTGTGGTCTCCCATCATATAAGCGATAGTATAGGGAGCACAAGTTCATACTAGCACTTATTGAATCACAAAAGGAGGAATCACCCAAACTTAGTGAAAACAATAGCCACTAGGTTGAACGACGCTGGAACACATCTCTAGCCTAGACCTCTAGATATAAGCATTAATTTTCAATACATCTTTAGGTTAATTCAATAGATTTTAAAAATTTATCTTGAATTAAATCTCAGTTTCAAGGCCCTACCGAATGTATCTTCAAAAACTCAAAGAATGCAACTAAATGAGAAAAGAGACCATTTCTTTTCAACGAACAACTAACTAAAGAAAAGTGAGAGGTTCATTTCAAAGCAATCAATGCGACAAGCAAGAAAATGGAAGAATGGTACTTTTCATCATTTCTTAACGAAACCAGTAAAGAGGAGAGAGATATGCTTCTATCTTTCATTAACTTGTAAGAAATCTAGTTAAGAAAATGAAAAAATACATCCCTTTCTTTTCAATGTCTAAATGTCAAGAATTTACTAATGCAAAAGATTGTTCTTATTTCCTAATGCAAAATGAATGCAATATTTTGATTTTTCAAATAAATGATAAGCTAATAAATGCAAAAATGAATCAAAGACTCAAAACTAAGGAGATATTCTTTTTGCAAAACTGGAAAGCTGTCTCATTGACCAGGAAGCAATGTGGTCTATGCCAAGTGAAAGAATGAAACCGCAAGAACAAGACATGAAATTTTGGTAACCGATTGTCACATACCAATCAGGAAGATGACAAACAGTGAATAGGAGGAAGCATCAAACAAAGTCAGAGATTATGCCAAGCAGAGACTAAAGATCCGAATGAATAAGTGACCCAAGCAAACCAATCATTCAAGAAATCCTAAGGTATTCAGGTCACACAGTCCAAGAGGAAGGATTTCAAAAGACTTGAAACCTGGAATCAAAAATCCTAACAACCAACACTTTTGATATGATAAAGAGGCAAAAAACAAGCTCAGAGGATAGAACACATTGGCCAATCAACCAACAAACTTCAATATTTGAAACTTACGGGAATCATCGCGAGTATAAAATTAATAACATGCACCAACAACAAATCGTCGCGCCCATCTAACTAAGAACTTTTCGACGTCATCACAAAATTACACCAGTTAGGTGCAGTGAGTGGATTTCAGAACTCTTCGTGACTGTTAGGAAATTTAATCGCACCAGACAGTAAAAGGTGCAACCTAGAAAATAGCATAGGCATGACTACTTTGAGACTGTCAGAAAATAAACAACAACGATCTCAGATCAAAGGCAAAAAATGAAAGTTGGGCTAAGGCAGGGCCAAATCTATCACTCATGAGAGTGGGAAGACTACAGGAGTAGTCTAACAACTTCTAGAATAGAGCATTGTACCCAAATAATAAGGGAGATGATAAACAAACAAAGCCAATCAACACAAAAGACAAAGTACAAGATCCCCAATATGGTCACCAACATGTGACATAGGCAAGTTCCTTCTATGGACAGAGGCAACCCCTCTAGTCGGAGAGTGGGTCTAGTCACCGCAAAGACAATACCAAAGAAAATTTCCTATGAATGTTGGTGTTATGAAGGCTTACGTTCAATTCATCGTTCAATGAAGTCCTCATCATGTTGCTCTAGCTCTTGTTCTTCTAGTCACTTATACTTGAAAACAACATGTAGAGAAACACCACAAACTCAATAGAAAGTGACCAAACAATCTACTTGAAGGGTCAAGGAACCTCAAGCTATCGACATACAATTCAACATATGATATAGGAAAAAATCTATTGATTTGTATTAATATAAATCAAAGTAAAACTTACAACCGATCCTTGACATCGTAAGTCTCCAAAAAGGGTCCCATCGAAATGTCTCCATAAGCATTTACTTGTGAACCGTCTCCCAAGGGAACAAATGACTCTCTCTTTCATTTAAAAGATTTATTCTATAAAGTTCTCAAACCAACTCTACTCAAACATCTCTTAAGAAAAAATACATGTGAGGCTACTTCCACACTCCAATAACACTCTCTACATCTACTCCTCTCTTAGAAACATGAAGCTACCAAATCACATCTAGATATCATCAAGTTACATCCAGGCTAGCTGATCACAATCATGGAGGAGACATTTATAGGAGGGAGAGACTCCATGAGAGATGGGAGGAAGAGTTTACCTCTTAGGGAGGTTGCAAAAAAGGTGGAGCAACTATCCAAAAGGAGAGAGGCAAGCTCATCTGATCCAACAACCAACCCTAGGACTGCCCATGAAACAGTTTCATCTCGAAGCTCCGAAGAGTTGTTAAAAAACTTTCCAAAAGTAGATATTCGTGGGTGAAACATAGGGACATAGCGATGACTTCTCTAGGGCTAGTGAAAACATGACCATCTTCGTGGGTGAGACAATTGATTACCTACGACGACCCAAAAACTTAGGTAAAAAGGGGCTTGCTTCAGAGATAATGAACTGAGACATTCTTCCTGAGATTACAAGGAAGGTATTGAGACATAATTGGAAACATGACACATAATAGATGTTAGTAATATGGACCGACATTATCCGGGATTAGGGAATGCAGGGTTGGTGACAAATTACTGTGTAGCAGGAGGTTCAAAATGTAAAGGAAGCTTGAAAGAAAGGAAAATGTGAAAATATTAGAAATAAGAAACCTAGTATTAGTCATAAATACCAAAATGAGAGAAAGAAATAGGAATTTATAATGATCTAAATCCTTTTATGGAAATGATGTGGCTTTCCATGCCATAAATTTCCTACGTTAAATTGGATAATGTGTGAATTCGATATTAAATTTTTAGTCCAAACTTAGGAGCATGATGACTCTAATATTTTATTGATGGTGCTAGAAATCTGCCAACAAAGGGGATCTCCTTGTTATGAAGTCCGAATTATACCTGACATCGTTTGGAGTTGAAGAACCATCTAAATAATAGTCCCTACCACCATTATTCTTAGATATTTTCCTTGGCTTGAATTATCAACATAAGAGATTATGTAAATAATTTTTGAAACAAGCAAGTTGACACTATGAGGCACACAATTGCAATGTATATAACATACTTTCTCAGAAGGGAAACAAGAGAGTGAGGATTGGAAGAAAAGTAATAGTAATATATTAAAAGAGACACACAAAAGCATGGATAGAATCATTAGTTAACATGTAAAGTAGTTCACAATAAAACAAGTAACAACACACATTCAACAAGATGCATACCAAAGCCAATGAAATAGTTTTTTTCATTAGTATGTATGAACATAAAAATACACAACAAACAATGAAATAAAATTCTTACAATCATTCTAGAAGTATTCATGACAATGTGTCATCTTCGAGATATTCATATATGAAGTGACTACAAAAATACATGATTACAACGATGCAACACTAGCCTTAATAGTGGAACATTAAGTCGGCACTTACTCCTCCAAAGAAATATCTTCTCTTATATTCCAAGCTAGAGAAGCCAAGGTGAAAAGTTGAAAGTCACCTCTCTTGAGCTATGAGGGTGTATTTATAAGAAATGAAGGGAATTTCCAACTCCCATGTGACTCTTGACCTCCCTCATGACTCTTGAGCTCCCATGTGACTTTTTGAATTCCTATCAGACCTTTGAGCTTCTATATGACTCTAGGAATTTCTAGTGACTTTTCATGTTCGATGTGTGATCCTCGAGCTTCCACACAATTTACATTTTCTCATTTTCTTGGAAATTACATAATTACATTCGAAAATTAATGTGGAATAATACATTGAAACATATGAATTTTGTGATGACAATTTGAGAAGCCATGACTCAATTATGATGACATAAGACTTCATTGTATTAATGCCAAGTTCTTCTCTCTACTGCTATGAATTTGATGTATTCATAATAGATCTTTTATTTTACTTCATATTCACCCTGCAAGTGGTGTGGATAAGTACGGGAACCTTCCAAGTTAGCATGAGTTTCCATCTCTCGCTCCTTCATAGTGGTTACTTCTTTTGCTTCTTCTTCACAAGTTCCTTATTGTAACCTCTCCTCTATAACCTCCCTTGAGAATCACCTTTCCATGTTGAGATGATCATACATGCAAATTAAGTCCATTCATGTCAAGTAAACGTCAGTTCAGAAACCTCCTATTCTACCTTTGTTTGCTCATGGAAAGTGCTGACTATTATGGTTCTGTGAAAGGTATGAGAGGAAGAGGATTCCTTGGTAGCATTACATAATTACAGGGGGTAAGAAGTGGGATATTGTGCACTATAAGTTCGCATTTCACTAGGGCAAGAGGAAGAAACAAGCATGTGTGTGAAGTACCATAGAAAATGACTCGAGGCTTAAATCTTGAAGCTTCCAAAGAGAGAGAGATAGAGAAGGTATTTCATAGTTCTTTGTTGTAAGGGGCCATGGATTCCTCAATACTAATTGGAGCTTTGTATTGTGTAGTGTAGAAGAGGATTGAAAGATCTTATACACAGTGGGCAAGTCTAGGAGACAAGGATGTAGTGGTTATTCATTGTGACTGCATAATGAAAAGTGGTCATAGAAGAGGAGGAAGGGATTACACACTTGAGATTCAAAGAAAATGAGGGATGACCCCAATACCTATTGGAACTAAGCAATGCAAACTAGGAAACAAGAAAAGCCAAGGAATTGTTCAATCAGGGGTTTCAGCCAGCATGAGTGGTAGGACTAGTCATTTGAACTACACAATGTCTAGTGATTGAGGGATAGGCTTAGTGAACTGCATAGTTCTCTTTCGCGGTTGTGAGGAGGAGGATCCACTATCTACTAGAAATACGCAGTGCATAATGGAGGCAAGTAGAAGTCAACTTTGGGCACAGTGATAAATTGTAATCGGTAAAGACTTGAGAGACTATGCTTCAATATTGTACAATGTGCTTGTGTTAGAGGTTGCTCTTAAGATGGAATAGTTCACAGTTGTAAGAGGTGAGGGATGCATCCTTGCTGGATAAAGTGTGGGGTCAATAGAATCAAGAAAGAATAAATAATATAAATAAGTTCCAAAAAATATTCAAACACATATATACCATAAAACACAAGCCAAGAGAATTCACAATACTCAAGATTCACATGCATACCTTTAAATGACAAAAAAGTGACACTTATTTCTATGTGCGATAGCTGAAACATAGCTTTGTGACACTTAGAATACAGGTTATGACACATGTGTAGGCTATAACTAGAAATTGTGCCGAGTTACTAGAGAGTTTCTAGTGCATATTATTATGATATCTAAGATCAACTAATGTAGAAGAGTGTGCTAGAGATTCCCCTTATGGTGCATAAAGTGTGATAGATGTAGGAATGGAAATATTTGAGAGCGACATTTGCGATAGTAAAAATAAGTGAAAGTGACACTTGCAAAAGATAAATGAAGTGAAAGCGACACATGCGAAAGCTAAAGAAATAAAAAGTAACACTTACAAAAGTGAAATCAAGATAAATGAAAATCGTGAAAGTGAAATTGACACTTATGAAATCAAAAGTCCACAAAAGAAACAAAAACGAACTAGGATATCGATACACTTGATACTAAGAGTGAGAGAGACTGCCAACTAGAATTCTACACTATCTTTCCATAGGGGTTGTGTAGTGCACTATAGCTATCAACTGCAGAAGTATTGTCATTAGGGACAGCATAATGTCTGTCATTAAAGGCATTGCAATCACTGTTATGAAGGACTACATAGGGACTGTCTTCTATGACTGTGCAATTCTTGTCTTCATAGGAAAGAAATGGACAAAAAGGTTTTCTAGGAGAGGGCGTGCTTATGGATACATCAAAAGTAAGCATGTGTAAGAAAGTGGCTTAAATAGTTAGAATATTAGAAGAAGGATTGAACTGTCAATGGATCATCAACGGACTATGAAGTGACTATGATCAACTTAGAATGATAGATCATAAGATCATAAGGAGGCTCCAAAATTCAGGTGTGGACAAAATTTTGGATGGTTTTTGTTGCAATGATAATACTTGGAAACACACTGGAAGAAATCCAACTTCTATATTTAGGTCTTCCTTTAATAAAAAGTTAGTCTTTTAGGAAGTATTGATTCACCATGTGGATCACCTCATCTTTCCCATCTATCCTAGTTATGAGTATAGTCTCTCCCTTCCCATTTCTTGGAGAAGCATAATTACAAGGCTTACCATAACTCAATTGCTACGATCTAGGAGAAAGATAGTATATATTTGTGATTTTAAGATAACTATAGTTTTAGTTCCATCATTGGTGTTACTTTGCTTCCAACGAGCATGTTTAGTACCTCAACATAGTGATTACATGAAACACAAGCATCTCTTCACTTCGAGTGAGCCTATTTAATATCCCAATGAAGTTGCCTACTTCACCTCTCTAAGCCAGTAACCTTTCTCTTCTTCCACCCCATATTTTTATTTTCACTATGATCGTTGGAACTTTATTGGCATTAATATTACTAGGGTGGAAGAGGGACCACTACTTATTGATAACAAGAGAGGTTATTTCTTCAGAGACTGTTATATACCTATAAAATTAATATGATCACTTTTAGTTTTCAAAAAAAGCACCATTCAATTACCATACCAACTCAAGGAATGAAGATTCTAAAACAGATTTGGGCATCATGCTTTTTCTTATAGCTTTCCATTTGAATGAATCATATTTCCCATTGAGATATCATTCACCTGAAAGATATCAAGCCAAAGTGAGGGACCAAACATTAACCAAATATTGATGTGTGTCACAAAGCCCTTTAAAAGCTTTGTTGAATTGTCATTTGAGATAGGTAAGAGAAATTTCCATGCACATTCTTATTAAAAAAATACAAAAAGAAAATACAAGAGACAACAAGAAAAGAAAGAGTAGGGAAAAAAACAAGTGTAAGAGTGAAATGAAGAAAAACATGCAAGAAAAAAAAACAAATGAAAAGACTAGACGAGGAAAAAATTGCAGGGTCATTGCAATGCAAAGGAAATGTTAAATGAAACTAGGCCTACTCCTAAACTACCCATCTAGAAGTGTAATTTCCAATGCAACCATAAAATTTGAAGTTGTTCTTGGCCTTTAAGTACAAATATGTGGGAAATTAGTACTTGTATAA
Source organism: Pinus taeda (assembly GCA_000404065.3). Lineage (NCBI taxonomy): Eukaryota > Viridiplantae > Streptophyta > Pinopsida > Pinales > Pinaceae > Pinus > Pinus taeda. The sequence continues at coordinate 15,742 of APFE031455947.1, forward strand.
ATCAAGGTGTAAAACTAAATTTGTGATCCTAAATAATTTGCACAATAAATTGAAGGTGTTTCCTACTTGTAGAAAGATGTGCCATAACAACTAATTTTAACTAGTCTACAATCTTACCTTTCTGATTAGTACAATAATCATGCAAACCTCGAGAACTTATCATGAATATACCTTCATCCATGTTCTCATTCTTAGAAAACATTTGGAAAGATATAAAATTATCATTTACGACATAGCTTACTCAGTAAGATTTTTCTAGCCAATCATAAATTTGATCATGGAGTTCGAAAAATCCTTACGAAAAGCCTGAAACTCTTGGAAAGATGAATTTTTAGTTAAAACATATTAATCATGGGGAGAATATTGCAAAGAAAATATAACCTAATCTTGTTTAGAAACCTTGTAAAAAATGTGAGGACCTGACATAACCATAAGAAAAGGCTAAAGTACCTCAATAGTTTGACAAGCATCTACACAGTGAAATGATAAATCATAAAGATCAATGGGTTAAATAGTATCAATTAATGTAAAACAAATATCATCATGTATAATAGTGGGAAAATGATTATTTGAAAGAAAATTGTTAGACCTAGTCTTATGACCAGATTAGTGGCTTGGCATACAAGATTCATGATTCTCAATCAGTTCCCTTTGTGTCCAATTCAATAGCAGACAAGTAATATGAAATATTGGGGAATTAAAAACAATTGTTCACCTTTCAAAAGTAGGAAACCAATCATAATAACATGCTAGAAAAACGTTAGAAGGACATGTCAAATCAAATCTAGTGTCCATATCAGCATGAGGGTTTTGATCCACTAAATTATTGAAGCATTTAATGACACACAAAAGGATTATTTTTCCAAGGAAAAAAAGAATAGCTTTAAAAGATAAACATGAAGAATAAGGAGTTGATTGCTCACTGAAGAATTCGACATGGAGATATCTTTCAACAAATGATGACCTCTATCTCAATACTCAAGATGGAAGATTTCAAAGCTATGTACATCTATGAAAGGTATGTGGTCCAACCTTATATTTAATGAAAGGTATTTTCATATTGAATAATTAGCCAAGAAAGAATATTTAGCTCTATCTTGAGGATTAATAAGATTAAATTGAAAACGTTGTAAATCCTTCAGGAGTGTACTTAGATCCAATGAAACGATGTTGAAAAATGAAATATGTGAGAGAATTATAACCTAACCTATATCAAATATCTCATGAGGACTATGATATCTTGACATAACCATCAAATAAGTTTGAAGTGCCCTGAATTCCTAACAATTGTTCCATATGCTGAATGACTAAAATTTGAAAGCATGACCAAATCAACATTTTTGTGAATACAACTACAATCAATCATTTTAGCAGGATCATTATTCATTAAATGATAGATGTTAGAATCAACAATTTCATCGGATGTCTTAATATCACCAAATAGATTATCCAAATTGTAAGAAAGGTGTTCAATGAATACCACATCATAGTCTCCATGATTGGAAACCTTATCACCTACACTAGACTCCAAATTTAATTCATTAGAATGCAAATTAGAGGAACATGACATATCAATTGATTCATTGCACACATTTCCACATAATGGCTAGTAAGTTGAGGAAGAAGTAGCAATGAGAAAACATTCTATGATCAGGTTAGATTCGAGAGAAAAGCTTCGCAAATCAAAGTCTTCTCGTGAAAACAAGAGGTCATCCAATATAATTTGGCACTTATCACCATGCATAACATTGGAGTCGTCATATTTAGGGTGATGGTTTTCCAAGTCTATATCTTTGTTAAGAATTTAAATCCCGCTTGACTGATCACTGAGATGTTGAAATTCTTGATCAATGAAGAATGTAGAAACATCACATTCACATAGAGGAATTTTAAAAATAGAAGTGAAATTAAAAGTGTCTTCATCCTTTTTCACCTTTGCCTATGAAAGGTAACCACCTTATACTTGATTACCATGTGAACCAACAAATTGAAAATCTAGAGTATCTGGAGTGGTTACTCATGAAGCAAATTGATTAAGCGAATCAAGGTACAAAAGATCATGAGGTGTAAATGATAAAGGATGAAAGGTATCCCTCAAAGAAGAAATAATTTTAATAGTATAAATTCCATATTTGAATTATGCACATCAATGCCATCTACAGGGACCAAGGGATCAATATTCACCCAAAGCTCCATGGATTTATCAGAAAATTCAAATTTCTTCTACATAAGAGCATGATCATGGGAAAGATATAAAGTGGGATAAATGGATTGACAATTTCATATTCATATTTCCCAACTCCAACATTAAAAAAACATAACACATTATTTAGTAATGATGAAGGAGGAGGATAACAAACAAAAGGGATAATATATTCCTCCTTTGAAATTTTAAGCATCCCAAGATCGAGATAAATAGAGAGACTCATAAAATATTTATATTCATATGGTTTTGAAGAAATAAAAATTAAGCAATAAAACTTTTCATTCATAAAATCCCAATCCACATCCTGCTCAGAAAATTCATAGCAAAGGTGAAGAAATTGGTGCATAATATCCTCTAATGATTCATTATATTTCATTATAAATTGAAGAATCCTCTTATACACATTTCAATAATCATACTTGTCAAAAGCTTGATGAAGCTCCTTGAATATTTTTTTCAAATGAATGGATAGAAGAAGATGGTAATGTATGACACCATAGTTTAATTCAACCTTCAAGTGTGAGGGTGAATAATTTACAAGCATAATCTTCACAATTCACTTTATGAAAATCACAAAACATAAGAAATTCAAATCTATGATTAGATTTATATGTTTCACCCTCGTCATTGCACTTCAAATGTGATAAGTGATGAATTCTTTTTGTGGGGAATTTAAGGTTTATTCTATTACGAAATCATCCTCAGATTATTATTTTGGAAGAATCCATTTATGATGAGATATTAAAAATAGAATTCATGGTCTCATCTTGTTATCTATCCCTCCTTCTAGTGCCAATTGTTGATAGTGCTGGAAATCTTCCAATAGAGGAGGACTCTCTGGCATGAAGTCCCAAATAGATTTCACATTGTTTGGAGTAGGAGCCCTGTCCACTTAATAATCCCTACCACCATTACTTTTAGATATTTTCCTTTGCTACAACTATGAAGAAAAGAGATTATACAAACAATCTTTCAAACAAGCAAGTGATGTGGCACTATGAAGCATACAATTGCAATGTATATAAGGAACTTTCATGAAAGGGAAACAATAGAGTGAACCTCTAGAAGAATATTAATAGTACTATCCTAAAAGAGACTCACAGGAGAATGGAATGAATCAATAGCTAACTTGAAAAGTATTTCAAAAGATAACAACAATTATAAAGTAAATTAGAAATGCACATTCAACAAGATGCATATCAAATCAAACGAAATAGTTCATTTTCATTAGTATGAATTAATATAGACATACACGACAAACAATGAGACAATAGTCTTATAATCATTCACTACATATTTGTGAAAGTGTGTCTACTATGAGAGATTCATATATGAACTGAAAGTCCAAAGACACACAATTACAATGATGTGACACTAGCCCCAATAGTGGAGAATAAAGTCACCACGTTTTTCTTCAAAGAAAGATCTTCTCTCCTATGCCAATATAGAGAAGAAAAGGTGCAAAATATAAATTCCCTTCCATGAGGCTATATTTATAACAAAAGAGGTGACTCTCCACCTCCCATGTGACTCTTGACTTCCCATGTGACTTTTCGAAATCCTATGAGGCCTTTGAACTTTTATATAACTCTAGGAATTTCCAGCGACTTTTCATATTCCATGTGTGATGCTTGGGCTTCCACACATTTTACATTTTCTCATTTTTTTGGAAACTATATAACTACATTCCACAAGTAATGTGGAAAAATATATTGAGGCATATGAATTTTGTTGTAACACTTAGAGAAGCGATCAATTGGTGATGGTGACATAAAAATTCATTTTATCAATTCCAAGCTCTTCTCATTTTTTCTATGATTTTGACCTAATCATGATAGATATTTTCTTGTACTCCATATTCACTCTCCAAAGGGTCCAGATAAGTATTGGAACCTTCCAACTCAGAAAGAGTTACGATCTCTCTATCATGGTCGAAGATTCCTTCATGTCCTTCATGACAGTTCCTCCTTTTGCATCTTCTTCACAAATGCCTTCTTCTAACCTCTCTTTGATAACGTCTCTTTCACATCATGCTACATGCTGAGACAATAGCACTTACAAATTAAGTCCACTCATGACAATCCAACATCATCCTGAAAACCACCTATTCTACCTTTGCTTGCTCATGGAAAGTGTAGTTTATGATGGGTCTCTGAAATGTCTAAGAGGGAAAGGCTTCCTTGTGATCATTGCATAGTTACATTAGGTAGGAAGTGGGATATTTTTCACTAGAAATGTGAAATGTTAGAGGGAAAGAGGAAGAAAAAATAATGTGTATCATGTACTGGAGACAATGACTACAGGTTGAAAGGTTGAAGCTCCCCAAGAGAGAGAGAGAAATAAGGTATTGCACAATTATATATTATAAGAGTTCAATGATGCCCCACTATTGACTGAAACTGTGCAATGCATAATGTAGGAGAGGATTGAAATAGCTTATGTGCAGTGGGAAAGTCTTGGAGATAAAGATGGAGTGAATATTCTCTTTAACCACATGATATGCAGTGATAAGGAGAGAGGAGGTAGGGATTGTACATTTGATATTTACAGGAACTAAGGGATTACCCTACTATCCACTAAAACTGCACAATTTAGAGTACAAGGCAAGACAAGGAATTGAATTTCACAATCAGGGGTTTCAGTTAGGAGGAGTGGAAAGACTAGCCATTGTAATTACACCATATGTAGCGATTAAAGGAAAAGAAGAGTTAATTATGAAGTTATCTTCCACAATGATAAGGAGGAGGCTACATTTTCCACTAGAACTACACAGTGCACAATGGAGGTAGTCATAAGTCAACTCTGGGCACAATGGTCAAGTGTAAGCAGTAAATACTTGAGAGACTATGCTTAGAAGAGTGTTTAGAAGATGTAGGTTGTGTTGGATCCATGCCCACTGCTATGGTAATAACTTGTCTCCTTTATGCAAAAAATGTTATTCTTTCTCATGAGGATCCATTAAGCTATTTGCAAGAAGCTAAAAATATTCAAATATTTCTACTCCAATAAGGATATGACTATTAACACTCATAAAACAAAAGTCGTGATAATTAGATCGAAAAATTTCACATAGGATATTTTCGTATATGACAACAAGTTCTTGGAGAAAGTTACTCCACGCAAATATCTTGGAATTGATATATATTGCTAGCTCAATTAATCTTATAACTTTAAGAAAATGATAAATTAATTTTGGAAAGATTACCATGGTTTTGGAGACAGTTACAAGTTAGTGTATCCTTTGATATGTGATTAGAAAACTCATCATTGAAACTCTCATTACTATTGTTATTTTATATAAATGAGAATATTTGATTTGTAGTGTCTCTAGAGAGTCAGGGATTAATATAGAATAGATACAAAATTAGATTATAAAACAAAATCTCACGATTGAATAAATGATCCCTATGATATCATCCTAATTGAAGTAATTCTTTCCCCTCTTGAAAGTATGGCTATGAATAGGTATATTATGCATAAGAAGTTGAACATCATGAAAGTCAAGAGGTGTCCAAAAATTTCATTTAACTCTCGGGAGTGTGTAGGCTAATGATGGTCTCTCATGATGTGGTAGTGGTAATGTGAACCTAGAAAAACAAAAATATGCTACCTTGGATAGACAATTAATGCTACTTACATAATGAATTTGAATATGGTGTAAAAGGGTGAAATGTATGAAAATAGATTATCTTCCCAAATATACAATTTTTATTTATAGAAATTGTGTCCAACAAAGTGAATTTTTAGTTTTCCTCACATTCAAATGTTATTTCTCATGAAAGATATAATGCATATGTTTCCATAAGTGCAACCAATGACTATCTAAATGATGGACTATTGTTACAAAAACTTCTAGAGTTGTGGATAATAGATTGTTATTATGGACACCTCTTTTGTTATATACCTAGGGGGGGTAATATGGGGTACCGAGGGAGGTACCCAAGGTAATAATGTAATAATGGGATGGGCCATAGTAATAAATAAGGTGGTTAACCCATGTCATGTAAGGGACCACAAGTAGTTAATAATAATGTAATGGGCCCATGGTATTAGTTGATGGTATGAGTAAACCATGGTAATGATGCATGGTATTGTATGTATGAGGCCTATATAGAGGCTAGAGACTCCACATGGAGAGATATGGAGAGAAGTATTCTTGTATGAACAGGCATATGGCTTGTGGCGTGTTCTCCTTCCTTAAGGAGTGAATGTATGGTGTTGCCCTACCTTAAGGGTTTGATATCAATAAATTAAAGCATTTCTATATTTGGATCTTATTATTCTTGGGTTTATTTATATTATCTTATATTTCCAGATCAGATCTACAACAAGTGGTATCAGAGATACAACAGATCTGTTCCCCCAAATGTTCGACGACGATAAGAATGAATCCATGTTTCAGCCTGTTTCTGAGAAAGAAGTAGAATCCTCAAGGATTTTAGTAAGGATAAATGTCTAGGCCCGGACAGCTGGACTATTGAATTTTTTATCCATTTCTATGATATCATCAAACAGGATCTTCTTTGGATGATTGAGGATTCTAGATCGACTGGCTACATACACCAATTCACCTCATCTACTCTGATTGCACTAATCCCAAAGAAGGTGGATGCGGATTCTTTCCATGATTTCAGGACTCGACAGGGATCCGCTATATGGCTCAGTATGTGGAAGATTGAACAATATTTCATGATGCATCTCAAATGGAGGATATTCTCTGGTAATAGGATCCTTATTGGCATCGACCCTATTATGTGTGGTCACAGGAATATTCACATCCCAGAAAAACTCTTATCTTTCTTCCATCGGCATGGCATCTTCACATGGGATAAGCTTATATTAACATGGCATGGATCTACTCCCATCTGGATGGATGCCTATGCTCTATGTTTGTCGGATGAGCTTGGAATCTTATGGAAATCTCTCACTGAATTTTTTCGCTTATGCGGGCTACATCGTTGTGGGACTACTGATCACCTTATATGGACTGTTTCTAATTCTCGTATGCCTGCGCGGGTTCGCGACATCTATACAGATATGATTCTCTCCAAGATCTCTCCTACTCGAGAGATTTTTCTTGTTGCTTTCTGGAAGGCTGGATGTGCCCTAAAATTTATCCTCTTTGCGTGGTTGGTTTTCTACAATAAGAACCTGACATGGGACAATTTAAGGAAAAGATGCTGGCAGGGTCCTAGCAGATGCTCGATGTGCGAAGCCAACGAGGAATCCAACTTCCACATGTTTTTTCAATGCCCCTCTATTCGACAAATCTGGTATGAAATGTCTAATATTTTTTATTTCCCTCACACTGTTTTTGACTCTTCCTATGCAACTTTCAATTGGTGGAGCAGACAGAGAATCCCTCGGCGCTATCTCATCATTATCTTTCTGTGGTGCTCCTGGAAATGGGGGAACTCCAAGATTTTTAGCGACTCAAAGGCGCCCCTTATGTCTATTCTTGATAACATCATCGCCATTTGGACCTCGGTCTATGGAAATATCGATATATGATATTGTCTAACACATACAGAACTTCATATATATGTATCTGATGGTCTTCTCGAACATAAAGCTTATGTTGTTTCTGTCTTCTACTCATATGCTAATCTCATTTTGTATGAATATGTCAATATTGCTGATATCAATTTGGGTTATAGTATCTACCGCCCAGCGGATGGCGGTTCCAATACATGTACTTTTAAGTCTTTATATTGACTCAATATAAAATATTTCGCTTGTTTTCTCCTGAAAAAAACTTTTTAAAATATTAATAGAACAAACTTTGTAAATTTACGTATATGAAGTATCAATATATCATCAATCTTTTTGTGAAATAATGAGTGAAATTTAGTAAATTAAGGTGCAATATATTAATTAATTGCATTATCTTATATGACTTTTGTAAATTAATAAATGTAATGAGGAAGAATTGATTATCTACAGTCATTATCCTCAATTACAATTTAAATAAATCACAAGGACTTACATAATAACTACCAATATCAATCATCAATTATAAAGTAACAACCAAACTTCAATTATAAAATGTAATAATCTCATATATCTATTTTCTATACTCACTTTTATCTTATAGCTGTATTCAATTTTTCATTGATTTATTATTAGTTTTGCTTTGACTAAAAAAATTAAAATTTATCTAAAATTTAACATTATTCATCAATTATAAAGTAACAACCAAACTTCAATTATAAAATGTAATAATCTCATATATCTATTTTCTATACTCACTTTTATCTTATAGCTGTATTCAATTTTTCATTGATTTGTTATTAGTTTTGCTTTGACTAAAAAAATTAAAATTTATCTAAAATTTAACATTATGAAATTAAATTTATTATTTTTTAAAAGAAAAATTATATTCTATTTATCTTCAACTATTATTGGTTGAAATGTATCCCCTCTTATGTTGTAATGGATGACAAGAATGACTTTTGTACTCTATTATTAATTCTATGTACTATATATTAATTACTAATATACAATAAATATAATAATGGAAAAAAAGAAATTAATAAGTTAATTATGTACCATAAACACAAATGGTTTGTAATTAAATTCAAAAATTTCATTTTCTCATTGGTGTAAAGTATTGAATAGACCATTTTTATAGGATTTATTTTTTAATTTAAAAAATATAAATTTGAAAAAATATGTAAAAATACCATGTATACAATTTGTACAACTCTCAATATATCAATTTATACTCTAATGACATGACATGTGTACTATAATATGAGCATTATATAAAAAAATTGCCATCATTCAATATTAAATAATGTTTATTAACTTGTATCATTCTCTTTTAAATGTCATTAATATATATATTATATATATATATATATATATATAAATTTATTTTACCAAAAAAATGTTTATTATATTAAACAAATTAATAAAACAAAGGTTAAACAAATATGCATATAACTCATTTTACAATTTTATTATTGTTTGGAGTACATACAACACATCATGACACTAAAACATTTTATAGGGAACACTAGCTATGCTTCCTTGTTTTATTTATCCTATCTCTCCTTTCTTTTAACATTTTAACTTATTTGTGTTAGGTTTTTATGGGAATAAAAAGATATAAATATATAAATCCTTTAATTATGATATTAAGTGGAAAATTTTGAGATATATAATTTAATATTAAGTTTGAGGACATATCAATACATTTTTATAAACTAAAAGAATTATATCATATA
>APFE031455953.1:0-17243 GCA_000404065.3 Pinus taeda
TTTCTAAACTTTAAGATAATTTCCATGCTTAAAAGTTTCCCTGATCATTGCCACGTGGCGACTCCTTCGAGGTGACACATGCCACCAAGTTATGGCCCATTAGACCACCCAATATGGTTGAATATGCCTGCCACGTGTCCTGCAATACTACCACGTCATGCTGACATCAATTACCACTGTAACTTATCAGATCCAACCATACACTGCCATGTGCCCTTATAAAAGCCAATCACATGATGCCATGTGTCCTTATCATAGCCAATCATATCCTGCCATGTGTCTTGCAAGAGGAAAGAGAAAAAGCGTGGGCCCACCTTTAGTTTTGCAATGAAAACCTTTGTTAATCATTACCGGCGCTCCCTAGCAATTTTTAATTCTATAATAACTTTTAACAATATTACAAAATTTTAAAGGTTTTCACTGCGAGAAGTTTTGATCCTCCTATGGTCAATGTTTCGATCTTCTCTGATATGAGATTGTTGATATCTATGATGCTTTGATGTTGTGATTGTCAATATTCTTGACGCTCTGATGTGCGATCATCATATGCCGTATAGTCCGATGTGAAATCGTTGATATTTTTGATGTCGTTGGACCTCCAATATGTCATCTCCAATATATCAGACCTCTGATATTCCTTCCTAAGGCTTCATTCCTTGGACCTCAACAGGCCATAACGTTTGAACAAGGAATCCATTTTTGGACTTTCGTATATCGTTGGAAATCTCTTCCAAAGAAATTTCTAATTGTGAGTATATGATGTAGCCTTTGTGCCCATCTACTACCTCTAATATGGCTCCAAGCTCTCAAACATTATTCTTCTCTTTGACTCTTCGAACAGTTGGAATCACACCTAGCATGGTGGTCCTTTGCATGAATCCTACAGTTATCATGTACTTCCATGTGCTCCATCACTGTAATCATCATTTTATGGCTTCTAAAATAAGCCTTCTACTATGATGATTTTCTACATGAAGCTTGCAGTTACCATGAGATTCCTCCTCGCCAACACAGTAGTCATCATTTTATCGCTTTTCCACTAAACTGGTTTCTATGATGATTATCTACCTAAAGCTTTCATCTATCATAGGAATCATTCTCAGCCATGAACAAGCATGGGATTCCTCCTAGGCCATCACTGCCAATATCTATTGTGACAAGCATCCAAGCTAGTCAACATCTGTTGTGACAATAATCCAAGCTAGTCAACATCTACTGCGACAAGCATCCAAGCTAGTTAGATTGACATCAATGCCAATAGTTAGGCAATGCCAATTGGTCAACACATCTCCCCAGCATGACTATTTAAATCAATGCCAATACACTTGCAGATGCCTTCACTAGGCCACTGAACATCCAGATAATGCCAACTGTCCAACAATCTCCCCCTTTTTCATTGATCGCAACACTCCATTCTTCTCTTCATGTGATGGCCAAACCCCATGCTACTTCCACACATCTCATTGCATGAGACACCAATGACCTTCTTACTTCTGCAAATACCATCACAACTTCTCTGCAACTTCTCTCCCCCTTTGACATCAATGGAAAGGGGCTACAAATTTCCTTTTTCTCCCCATGCAATCACTTGGTTGTGAAGACCATAGTCTAGTTGTTGAAATGTGCATTTTGCCTTGCAGACATCTCTTCCAGGACTGTAACTGTTGCTACTCCATAAACTAGGCATATGTGATATGATCCCCCTGAAAATATACTGCCTCTAATTTGAATGCCTCCAGTTTTGGATACCTTATGGCTATTGGATGACCACTCTCTCCACTAATGCATATTTTGTGTCAAACAGATTGATACCCATTAAACTACTCATGGTATTGCTGCTACTGCAAATACGAATTAATGTTGATGCATTTTGGCTTGTTCTTCTTCATTGTTGTTGCTTCATCTTCTATGCTCACTTCTCTTGAGCATCTTTACAGTCAACACTACTCCCCCGGAGTTAAAGCCTCAAAAATATGGACCATTTATTTGAACAATATCAATCGTACCCAAAAAGATACAAATGGAACAATGTACCAGGAAAAATCTAGTACTTATTTCTCAAAAAGATATGCCCATATGCACACAGGGTTACTCAACATGAGCGCAACACAACCAATTGACATAGTAATACCAATTGAGGGTTAAGGGACATGAAAATCTTACACCAATTGTGTGTCATGCACATAAGGTTTCTATGCATAATCAAGCTCTCAACTTAAATGAAGTAAGGGTATTTCACCCAAGATGCAAACCTTTCATTTGCTAAACAATCTCTCTTTCTAAGGCTGTCAATTGTTGCTTTGTATTGCTTATCAAAGCATCTCCCCCTAAGCCAATTCTCCTAGATCTCCTGCAATAGCTTTCTTGCCTCTGTGTGGGGATTGATCTTGTGGACGTGACGTGATTGTGAACTTCTTATCATTCCACACTTCCATTACAACCCATCTTCTTCCCACAACATAAGATATTGTTGTGTACTCCTCATGTTGGCTGCACTCCACCTTTTCAATGCTGATACTTTCAAAATAAAACAATTTATTCTTGTAAACAACAAGAAAATACAGCCATACCTTCATCAATCAGATGCACCTCCCTATTTGTTCTTCTTGTATTTGTACATCTGACTTATTCGGCCTCCCTTGAGTACAATCTCTTCCTTCACTGAAGAAAAATAGAGGATATACTCCCCCTGAGTAGATCATCCTCATTCTTCCTCCAAACCTTCAATGTTCAAATCCTGAAAGAAGCATTACTCTCCAACTTCTTCTTTGCCCTTGTTTGGGCTTCTCCTTGACTTCACATGGGTAGAGGAAACTTCCCTTTTAACTCCTATTTGTTCACCCAAATCCTTTTGATGCCTTTTTGCCTTATAGAGAGGTCCATCACATGAGTAAGAGGTTCATTCTTCTTATTTCTTCATCCTATTTTCATCTTTCCCATTTGACACACAGCATTGAAGACAAACTTGTGTTCATTTTCTATTTTCTTCATTTTTATATTCAAATCCTGAGCTGCTACATTTGCATGCATATGCTGAGGAGCCTTCCTTTTCTTCTCATTTCTGTAGAAAGCTCTCTTGTGCCAAAATTTGCCACAATTGTAGAATTTTATTTGGCCTAAGAATGGGGCAGATGAGTTACTCTTTTTGACAATGTTTTTGTCAAAACTCCTCTCATGACCAACATGCCTTCTTCTAGCCTTTTTATGCATTGTTGGGTTGTTTCTACCCAGCATATCATGTTTCCTTGGATTCCATCTATATTCTATAGCTTTATGCCCAAAATTATTGCAAGAAAAAGAATATCCGTGAAAAGGCTTTTGATGACATAGGTTACCTTTTATTTGCAGGATTTTTCCTTTAGTAGGAAAGGACCTATGTTGGCTCTTCATGTGCCTTCCATGGTAGTTTTCATTACTTCTTTGCACTTTTTCTTTCAAATTCCCTATCCTGTTCTCCTGCACTACTGGTTGTTGCTTCTTAGCCTTCTGTTGCACTACTAGTTGTTGCTTCTTAGCCTTTTGTTGTTGCCTTTCCTTCACTCGTTGTTGTTTCATTCCATGTTGGTTCTACTTTCCAACAAACTTACTTTGTTTTTTGTTGTTGGAATCTTGAAATCCCTTTACATGAGAAGTCGACCCTTCATCCTTCATAATCTTAGAGCTCGATGTTTCCTTGAAACTCAAACTAACCTGGATGAGTGCAGATCTTCTCTTAACAAGAGTCTCATCTAAGGTCTTTGTGCTCCCCTCAAGGTTTTGATATTGAGAAAATTCTTTATTTCAATTTTCTAGGTCATGTCACAATCAAACTGCTTCATTTTGTAGTCTCTCGTAGTAATATTCCTCTCACCCCACTGATTGATTAACATTCCATTCAGTCTGCTAGCCTCTTCTTATTCAGCATTTAGATCAACTAATATTTTTCTCAACCTTTCAGTCCCAAGCTCATAAATTTTACGTTTCTCCTCTTGCTTGAGATTTTCCTCTGATAGGTCCTTGATCTCCTTTAGAGCAAAGATCAACTTCTTTCTAAAAAAGATCCTTTCATTTAGATCTATTTCTTCATTATCAGAGGTGCTAATTGAGTTATCATAGAGACCTAATCCCATTTATTTTTCAGTGGAGTCCTCCATAGGTCTAAGGGTTATCTCTTCTTCATCACTTTTAGTGATACCCCTATTCTCTTCATGGGATATACTCTCTTATCCTTCATGGGATCCCTTATTTTTTATTGCTACTAAAATAGGTCTATCTTCATTACAACTACTAGATGCATGGATAACTCTATCTTTAGGTGATTCACATTAACATCTAGATAATGAATGAATTATTTATTTAAATTTTTCACAAAGCAATAGCATACATTCTTAGCAGCATGGTCTCTCCTCTAAGACATCTTCATCATCAACATGAGTGTGATGAGTAGCAACTTATCCATCTTCTAGTTAATTATTAGAATAACAGGGCTCCTGAGACTTTTCTTAAGCCACATGCCTATCTCCACCATTCAAACAATGCACACTTCCTTTGTTGACTGAAAATGCCTCACTTTATCATCATTTTTCTTAGATGTCCCTTTCATGATGACCTCCTTGGATTTTTCATTATGCTCACCCTTTCCTCTATACACTAGGGAGAAATACATATCAGCATCCATGTACATCAAATAGGCTTCCATTCTAAAGTTCCAAATTTCATACCATAGTTCATGGCCTGATCTATATAGAAATGTAACTCCTTATGTTTTTAGATAAGGTCGATTATCCATTATTTCCCTTTTATCTACCTTCTAGCGATTGAGATATCCCTGAAGAAACTTGGCTCGAATACTAATCATTGGAAACAAATGATAATACTAAAAGGGGGGTTGAATCAGTATTAAGGCTAATTTTAAACCTTTTATGCCAAATTACATTTCTGATTCAAACTTTGAAACCATCCATATAATGAGCAGCAATATTAAATCAACATACAAGCATACGCACAATGAGCATCATACACATGAGACACAAGGTTTTACGTGGAAACCCTTTCGGGAAACAACTACCAAGCTTGTTTTTGTTATTGATGTAAAATAAGATCACCTACTTTATTACATCAATCTATTTTGAGAGCACCCACTCACAAAAAGTACCAACTCCCTTTTATTATTTTCTAGCACTGACTAGAAGCAAGCACCAACTCCCTCTTTTTGTAGACACCTATCCTGCTTACCAGAAGCACCATGTGACGAACTGGTGCAGAATAAAACCCACACATACCCACAGTATGCATAAATATGCATCCACAATTCTGTCCCGGTGTTTAACTCTCCAATGGAGTTAAAACTACAAACCATGAATGGTTAAGGCCCTTTTATCTTGGTTCCTTTATATCGGAAACCAATCAACCCACCAAATCTCCTATAAAAACCTTTAAATAGGCTTCAAGCCTTTGGTTATGAATTTGTTAAAGTATTCCTTTAGAATCCTTCTATCGTAATTAAAAACCCTTCAGCAATGCAGCTTTACATATCCCTTCAACAACATACACATAAGCACCCCTCATAACCCTGGTTATATATATAACACACATTATTATATATCGGTGCTATATCCCTTTATAATCGATTTATAAAGGAAAATATATACATAACATACCTTTCCATCCTTTGTATGGTTATTGCACACATACCGAGACTAACACCATCGCAATAGGCCTTCGCATGCTTCCCGACCTTACCACATATGTGGTTCATCACCCCTACGACTCTGAAATGTGACTATAGGATTTGTTAAGTCTATGCTCTAGCCTTAAAAGGCTTGCACAACTCTTTAACACAATACAAAGGAGTTACCTTAAACTTCTGCTCGAACCATATATAAGACCAGACTTCAAATTTCTTTGTCCAGCATTCATAACTATCATTGGGTCCGCCTCTTAATCCATCACCTTTCCACCACGCTGATCTCCATTCACCGACTACTGGATACCTCTGATATCCACTTCCCCGATATGCGATGGTGAATTTAGTCATGACCGTTGATCAGGATCATGATCTGATAGTCGACGATTAATCACGCGATCACAATTACTCTATTCCAAAGGCTTATTCCAATCCTTTTTGAAATGGTTTCCACCGATGCGATACGATCAGGACCGTTGATCTCAAGATATCTAACGGTTTGTGTGCATTCCTTTTTACTTCTCCGCTCACTCCTTTTATTTGAAAATTACATTGTTTCCTCAGCGTTCTCCTTAGCTTCGGTTTTCTTCAAGGTTTCGCTCCAATAACTTAAAAAGGGTTCCTTACTGATGTGACTTAATCTCAACCGTTAGTCTTTCAGATCTAACGGCTATTGAGAGTTATCACTCCATTTATTCATCTGCCTATTTACTTAGATTTTTGCACCTTTTCTTCAATTTTTCCTCTGTGGTTCGGTTCTTCTGAAGGTTCCCGTCCTCTGTTATTTCACTTTGCATTCTCCCTCCTAAGCTTACTCTGTTTCTTCAATTGGATTCTAAGATCCTTATGATTCCTCTGGATCACTCTCTCCTTCGTGCATTCTTTAGAACTCTACCTACAATCCGTTGTTACAAGACCTACAAGTTCACACCATAATCAATCATAAAACACATGATTCATACACTCTGACACAGTTAGGAATAAAATTTGAATATATATGTAAAGAAAAGATTACATTTGAGACTTCTCTATCTCGCACAGGCTTATTTTTTAGCCTCAGTGGCCTCCTCTGACTCTGACTTTGCCCATAGGCTTACATAAATGCCAGGAGTTCTATTGAACTATCCTGGTTTGACTCCTATATCCACTAAACTGACTCTTAAATCTATTAAACTGACTCCTAGATGTATTCTATCCTCTATGTCCACTTCTATTCTCCATTTAATGCCTAAAAACTCTCTCTTGCTCCTAGAATCATGAACTGTTCTAAGAGTCCTAATTGACTTTAGGCTCTTTTGTCATTATTTCCACTCATGTCCTCATTTATTCGTGAGCACTTATAATTTCCTCTCACATATCTAATTAAATCACTTAAAGGCCTAGATATTACATTAACTTGAGACTTAGGAAATCTACTTCCTAAAAATACATGACCCCCCTATGTCTATTTATTTACAATGATCTTCTCTTAGGTGAATGCTCCTGCATCAGACTCCCAAAGTAGAAAATATTCATGATCTCCTGATCATGTGTCTTATGGTCTTGGTCTTCCTAGATCCCACACTTTGTTCTATAATTGTCCACATGCTTTGTTCCCTTTTTGTTGCTGCAATTCTGCTCTCTTTTGCTCCATCTTCTTCTTCTTGTCAAGAAGGTTCAAGTTCTGATTGATCTTGCTTCCTATTGCTTCTATTTTTCTCCATTTGAACTACTTCATCATCAGTTGCTACATTTCTTCAATCTCTGTTTCCAATCAATCCTTAGACTGGTCCATATTCTGTTTCATATTTCTTCCTCCTTCTTTTTGTTTTAGGTTGTTGATGTTGTCCACTAATTCTCCAATCTCTTGTTCTTTACCTTGTTCTGTTATTCTTGCTTTGCTTGCTTCAACCTTTGCCTTGGTTGCTTTGGTGAATTCTCTTTTACTTGATGCCTCCCTATCATCCCTACCCTCTTTCATGATTGAATCATGATTGTTCAGCACTTTCTCCAGCAAATTAACTTCTCTATTCCATGGATTGAGTTCTTCCATATAATTCTCTTCTTTCACTTTTATTTGGCTATTCACTTGTGCCAAATCTCCTCCAACAATTGCAACAAAACCTGCATTCACAAAACACTTGTTAAAATTAAAAACACAAGTTGTTGTGCCTTGTTTTCCTTTGGACACAATTCATTTTGCCGCTCTATTTCTTTCTCCTTTGTCAGCACATCAGTATGCTAATTTGTATTCTCCAAAGAATTCCTGAGACTATCAACTAGTCTCTCTTCCACACCATTTGTCCTAATGATGTCTTCCTACCCTTGTCCACTATAGTGAACTCCTTTTTCTGCAATCATACTATCATATTCTGAATTATCCAGTAAATATTCCAAAAATGCAATTTCTATGTGACACTTTGCCAGTATTTCATCATCACTTCCAATCTTAAGTTATTTCTATTGCAATAAGTCACTACTTCTCTCATTTAAGAGACATTCTTCATCCTCCTTTACTTCATAGTTTCTATATTTTGAAAGATACTTCCCCATACTTCTGACAGGTTCACAAGATTGATCATCCTCTGCATAACACTCTTTTGTTAGTGTTCCTTCTCCGAAGGTTAAATCCTTTTCATAGGTTCCTTCCTTCTTAACATCCTTCAGTGGATGTCCTTCTTCCTTACTGACTGTATCAACAGTTTTCATGGCTATTTCAACTATGCCTCTCATCATGGTGAATTGATGATCCTTTACTATGTTTTCAACTAACATAGTCTCTTTTCCAAGCTTGCCTTCAATCCATTATTGTTGACATTCTCCAAGAGTTATCGTTGTCTCACCATCTGCATTATCATTCTCCTACATTTGTTATGCATCCACAGAAAAGCTATCAATCTTAAAAAAAAATAGACTCTATGATCCCACTGAATGGTTCAACCATCATAGCTTCTTGTTGTTCTAGATCCTTCATATGATTAAGAAATTCTTCAATAGTCTCTTCTTCAATCTCTTCAATCTCTTCACTTGGTTGCTTGATATCTTTCTCCAGCTGTATATGAGATCTATCTATCTCATCTTCTTCCAAAATAGAATTTATATTCTGTTGGTCTTCTTCCTCTTTTATGACAATGTCAGGAAATTGTCCTTGTTTACATGTTTCACCTGCAAACACACGTAAATTGTCAGTTTTAAACCCATGTAAACCTTTCGCCTCACTTGAAGTTTCAATCTTCAAGTCTTCATCTTCACTTTCTCCCAGTATTTCTCCTTGTTCTGGTTCACAAATGTAATTTTCCATTTCTAACTCAACTTCCTTGAGTTTTACCTTCAACCACCTTACCTGCCTCTGTTGTAGCCTTCTCTGCATCTTGTGCCACTTCACTGGCTTCTTCCTTAAGACCCAACCTAGTCTCTGGTGTTCTTCAAGTATAGTCCTTAATGCATTGAGTGGTTCTTTTAACTCTACAACCTCTTTGTTAATCTCCTCTTGACATCCTTCTTCTCATATCCTCTGTTGTGGCTTCTCTCAGAACCTTTGGTATGACTATCAGTAGTCATCTTCTTCTCCTCTTTCTTTGCGAGCTTCTCACTCATCTGCAACAAGCCTCTACTACAGCTAGTCCTCCTTGCTGCTATCTTACCTCACTAAGCTCTCCTCACTCAGTGTTTTGGTAAGCATAGGTCCTCTATCTGGAATCTCCTCTTGAGCAACACATTTTCTCCTTCTAGGCTTCTACAATTTCTCACTTCCTCTTGAGAACACTTCAGTTGTCCTCTCTGTGTCCAATTTCTTGTTCGATTCTTCAGGTTCAATGCCACTTCTCTTTTAGAGTATTCTCCTTACTCTGCCTTTAAGAACTCAGCTAGTTTTCCTCTCACAATTTCTCTTGCTATCACCTGTGCATTAGTATAAAAACACGCATTCTCAATTTAAAATAGAACATAACATATTACCTCTCCTTCAAGGCCTCAACATGATCTTGTTTCACCATGATCCTCTGTTCTTGTCTACTCCAAGCCTCTACTAGAACTGCTACAATCTCCCAAGAACTCCAAAAGTTCCCCCACGATCTTCTATTCTAGCCTTATGCACATTACCTTCTTCTGTGTGCAACCTCCCTTTCATAGGAAATGTTTCCCTGCTCTGATTACAATTCTGCTCTGATACCACTAATGGTGTAGAATAAAACCCCCACATACCCACAATATGCATAAATATGCACCCACACTTATGTCCCAAGTGTTTAACTCTCTAATGGAGTTAAAACTACAAACCATGAATGGTTAAGGCCTTTTTATCTTGGTTATTTTATATCGAAACCCAATCACCCCACCAAATCTCCTATTGGAACCTTTAAACAGGCT
This sequence comes from Pinus taeda, assembly GCA_000404065.3. Lineage (NCBI taxonomy): Eukaryota > Viridiplantae > Streptophyta > Pinopsida > Pinales > Pinaceae > Pinus > Pinus taeda. The sequence continues at coordinate 10,013 of APFE031455953.1, forward strand.
TCAAACCTTTGGTTATGACTTTGTTAAAGCCTTCCTTTAGAATCCTTCTATCAGAATTAAAAACCCTTCAGCAATTCACCTTTACATATCCCTTTAACCGTATACGCATAACCATCCCTCATAACCTTGGTTATATATATATATATAACACACATTTTTATATATTGATGCTATATCCCTTTACAATCAATTTATAAAATAAGATATATACATAACATACATTTTCATTGTTTGTATGGTTACTGCACACATACTGAGGCTAACTCCATCGTAATTGGCCTTTGCATGCTTCCTAACCTTACCACATATGTGGTTCATCACCCCTCCACCTCTGAAATGTGATTATCAGAGTCGTTAAGTCTATGCTCTAGCCTTAAAAGGCTTGTGCAACTCTTTAACACAATACAAAGGAGTTACCTTAAACTTCCACTTGAACCATATATAACACTGGACTTCAAATTTCTTAGTCCCGCTCATAACTATAGTCAGGTCTGCCTCTTATTCCATCACCTTTCCATCATGCCGATCTCCATTCACCGATTACCTGATACCTACGATCTCTGCTTCCCCGATATGTGATGGCCGATTTAGTCATGACCATCAATCAGGATTGCAATCCAAAGGTCGATGATTAATCGCACAATCACAATCACTCTATTCCAAAGGCTTATTCCAGTCCTTTTTGGAGTGGATTCTACCAATGCAATACGATCAGGACTGTTGATCTCAAGAGATATAACAGTTTGTGTGCATTCCTTTTTACTTCTCCGCTCGCTCCTTTTACCTGGAAATTACACTCTTTCCTCAGTGTTCTCCTTAACTTTGGTTTTCTTTAAGGTTTCGCTCTGATAAATGTAAAAAGGTTCCTTGCTGATGCGACTTAATCTCGACCGTTAGTCTTTTAGATCTAACAGTTGCTGATCATTACCACTCCATTTCGTCGTATGCCTGTTTACTTAGATTTTTGTGCCTTTTCTTCAATTTTTCCTTTGTGTTTTGGTTCTTCTGAAGGTTCCCATTATCTGTTATTTCACTTTGCACTCTCCCTCCTGAGCTTACTCTGTTTCTTCAATTGGATTCTAAGATCCCTTATTATTCCTCTCAATCACTCTCTCCTTCGCGCACTCTTCAGAACTCTACCTGCAATCCGTTGTTACAAGACCTATGAGTTCCCCATAATCAATCATAAAACATGTGATTCATACACTCTAACATAGTCAGGAATAAACTCTCAATATATATATGTAAAGCAAAGATTACATTTGAAACTTCTTTGTTTCATACAGGCCTATTTTTTAATGTCAGTGGCCTCCTCTGACTCTAACTCTGCCCATAGGCTTACATATATGCCAGGAGTTATGTTGAACTATCCTATTTCAACTCCTATATCCACTGAACTGACTCCTAAATCTATTGAACCGACTCCTAGATGTACTCTATCCTCTATGTTCACTTCTATTCTCCATTTAATGCCTAAAAACTCTCTCACTCCTAGAATCATGAACTCTTCTAAGAGTCCTAATTGAATTTAGGCTCTTTTTTCATTATTTCCACTCATGTCCTCATTTATTCGAGAGCACTTATAATTTCCTCTCACATTTCTAATTAAATCACTTAAAGGCCTAGATATTACATTAACTTGAGACTTAGGAAAACTATTTCCTAAAAATACATGACCCCCCTATGTCTATTTATTTACAATGATTTTCTCTTGGGTGAATGCTCCTACATCACAAACCAACATCACGAAATTTTTACAAGTACCAGCTTGCAACTCCTTAGAGTTTTGCAAACCAACTTACAGGGGGCATCAACCCCCTAGAATTTTCAAGCACCAACTTCCTATATCCAGGCACCAACCCACACTCAAATAGGAACTGTATGTTCTCTGTAATTTGACAGCCACTCTGCCTAATATCAGCTCTATTCTCTCTACTCACTCTCCAACAACCCACTGATCTTCTCAACAACAGTCACTCATCCCAGTCCTCGCAACTCTGTTCTCTGCTCTTCATCAGAAATCACTAAGCTCATGGCCCTTTTCTCTCCAAGGCACACACACAGTTCTCAGCCTTCTTTCTCTGCACAACACAGGCTCAACTCTTAGCCTTTTTCTCTCCAAGGCACAAACACAACTCTTGACCTTCTTTCTCTACACAATGCAAGATCAACTCTCATCCTTCTTTCTCTGCAAAAGAACATTTGGCCTTTCTTATAGCACAGGCACTTTCAGCCTTTCTTACACATTACAAGTGACTTCAGCCTTACTCACAGCAGCGCATGAAACTACACCTTTCACATAGTGCACGGTAAAAATTTTTCCTTAATCATAGTCGCGCAGGTCTCAATTTCTTACCTCTTCATATGCACTCTCAAAATTTCTCTATAGAATAGGTTCTCTCTCAGCCTTACACAATAGTGCACTCACACAAAGCTTTTTCCACTTATCCCTTTAGAAACTATACTAATTTCCCACCACATTTCTCATCTCATCTCTTGGGTTTTGTTCCTCTACTTCCCCTGGATATTTACTACCACTTTGTCCTACATTCACACTATGTGAGTGTACCTCGACATGGCCCTTCATTCTATTATTGTGTCTGACTTGGACACCACCATTGAATTAACCATGAGAATTGGCACTTTGACAGTTTCCTCATACTAAGAATGAATTCTCAATCCACCTGCACATTCCATCAACAACAATCCTCTCTATGAGCAAATCACCTATCAGTGAGGCTCTCTATGCTTATTCATGGTTTCACAGTACTTCCTGGATGTACTTTGGAATGGCTTCTCCGTGGACCATTGTCCTTGTTTCCTTGTATCATAGTTTTCTATTGATCTTTAACAATCTCCATTTATTTCAATGACCAACTCCTATATGCTCAATTACTCTTCAGTTGTCGACTCATCCAACCTTCAATACTCCTTTGTGTTGTTATATCAGAGCTTTTACACCATAGTGCAATATCAGAGCCCAAATATCTCGTAACTCTATTAAGAAGATGTTACGATATTACAATATCTTGATTGGCCTTGAGCCCCTTCTTCATAGCTCCTTATCGCATCTCCACCGTAGGACCGCTACCTCTGACCGTTGGTATAACACTTAGCTGCTAAGTCCTTTAGCATCCTATCAGGGGCCTTTCTCCTTATGTTATTGATCTGCGTCTGATCCAGGTGGATGTTGGTGGCCACCCACCTAACCCATTTGGACCCCCACAACTGTCTCTTTTAGTATTTTCAGTTTCCGTAATTGTAGCACAACTTACTATTTTTAGCATTTTTTCGGGTCCTGAACTTCCGGAGCCGTTTTGAGGCCCTAAACGATGTTTTTCTGGGGAATCCGGGGGCAACATGGGTCCATGGAATGGACTGATGTTGCTTGTTCCAACAATGATAGTGCTCGAATAGATCTTTCTAATGAGCTATTGTATGCGTCAAACGGAGATCGTATGCCAAAGTTATGACCCCAGGAAATTGATGTACCAATTTACCCAAAACGGGGCCCACAATTTGGCGTTTCATCTTCTAGGGGTGGTTTTGGAATGTGAAGGGTTTCCATTGTTTTCTCAACAATAAATAGGCCTTCGAGCCTCATTGTAACACAGTTCGGAACCAGTTCAGAGGCATGTAGCCGCACATCTCTTCTCAGAGATAAGCTACCATCGCCTTAGCTGGTTTATTTCCAATTCTGGTTGTAAGCATATTTCGGTATTTTCCATTAATGAAATGAAGAATTATTTCCGCTGTATCTTTTTGTATATGGTTACCTCTGTATTTTAGTGCGTTCCTGTTTAAATCCGGATCAGTGGTATCAGAGCGGTCTGCTTTTTCTCTGTTTTTCTTTGCATGTCCCCAACGAGGTCGGCATATAAGGAGTTAGGGCTTGAACTAGTCGAACCTTTGCAAGACCAGCCTCGCGAATCCCGACGGCCTCCCATGGCGGATGAGAAGAAAGATGAGGGGGCAGGAGATTCTATCAAAATCTTGCTCGAAGAAGCGCTCAAGTGGCAAAGGAACGCGATGATGCATAGCTTTGCGCAGATCCTTCAGCGGCTACCCAGAGGCGATGCATCAGCTTCCAACAGCTACTTTGGAAACGCCACAGCGTTTAAGGTACAAGTGAATTTTGAAATCCCCATCTTTGAGGGTAAAATAGACGCAGATGTGGTAGATAAATGGTTAAATCTGCTAGAGGGTTATTTTTCTGTTCATGAATTTTCAAGTCGGGAAACGATTTTTTTCGCTCTTCTCAAAGTAGCCCCCCATGTCAAGGACTGGTGGGAAACCTACTGCGAGCAGAAGGATGAAAGTACAGGCTCATTATTTTCAGCCGCACCCACTTGGGATTCATTCCGAGATGCCATCAAGGAGCAGTACTTCCCTGTCAAAAGCTATGAGGACAAATACATAAAATGGACCACGTTGCGGCAGGGATGGGACCAAGATGTGTCTGAGTTCACAAACATCTTTCACACCCTTCGCACATAGTTGGGTATCAAAGATTCTGAGCTACATATGGTACTCAAATACCGCGGCTGCCTACACAGATACATCCAAGAAGAGATGGAGTTCCTAAACATCTCCTCGCTCGGCACGGCATACCGATACGTTGTCAAAATTGAGCAAAAGTTAAAACAGAAGAAGCGAGACTTTGGATCTGCAAATCTGAAGCCCAAAGGACAAAGCCAAGGCGGGGTGACCCAAGACAACCCGTTGAAGCCGCAAGAAAAGAACAACACCACAAAGCCGAAGAAAGACACAGGAAAGTGGTGTGAGTTCCACAAGAGTCCCACTCATAACACAAGTGAGTGTCGGACCAAGCAGTCGCTGGTAGCTGAGTTGAAGGCTTCTGAATCAGAGGCATGTTCAGACCCTGAGCCAGAACCCGACAAGGGGAATGGCAAAGGGAAGAAGATCATTGATGCGGATCCCAGCACCACTGTTGCCACTGCCAAGATCCAAAAGAATGAGCTCGAAGAGCCAGAAGAGGGGGAACGTCTTTTCCACTCACAGATGTGGGTGAAGGGTTCGCCGCTGCAATTCATTGTCGACAGTGGCAGCCAAAAGAACCTTATTTCAGCAGAGGTCGTGAAGCGGTTGGGCCTACCGACTACACCACACCCGCAGCCATACAGTATCGGGTGGCTTCGTGAAGGACGAGATCTCAAAGTTCGCCAGCAGTGCCGCCTTCCCTACAGCATCAAACCATTCACAGATGAGGTATTGTGTGATGTTACACCTCTGGATGTTTGTGATGTATTATTAGGCCAACCATACTTGTGGAGGCGCATGCTGTGTATGAGTCAAGGCCTCATGCTGTCATTATTTCTTTGAATAATTCATTATACAGGATACGAGAGGTAGCCCCACCTACCGCCACATCTTTGATCACTGCTAAGAAAGGCAACAAAATCATCTCACAGACCAGGAAATTCATCTATATGGTTCACTCCCAAAGTAAGGGGAATATCGTTGCTACATCCATGACCCCTGTAAAGGGTTCCTCCACGCAGCAGCAACAACAACAAAGGGATACGGTCATGACAAAACACAGGAACAACTTCTCCTCACCCAAAGGGGTACCACATAAGTTTCAGGTGGGCGACAAAGTTTGGTTACATCTGCAGAAAGAAAGCCTTCCAAGAGCCCATCAGAAGCTCGGACCACTCCAACATGGTCCTTACAGCAGTACCAAGCTTGTGGGGAACAATGCTTTGGAGCACAACATTCCTCCATTCTTTCACCTGCACCAAGTGTTCAATGTGGACCGTCGTCGACCATGCTTCCCACCATTACTGGACACATCAGACATTGCAAAACAAGTTCAGCAGATGGAGGAACTCAACACAATGGGGACCATTGCTTCCTAAGGGGGGAGGAATGATCCAGGTGGATGTTGGTGGCCACCCACCTATCCCATTTGGACCCCCACAACTGTCTCTTTCAGCATTTTTAGTTTCCTTAATTGTAGCACAACTTACTATTTCTAGCAGTTTTTCCGGTCCTGAACTTCCGGAGCCGTTTTGAGGCCCTAAACGACGTTTTTTGGGGAATCTAGGGGAAACATGTGTCCATGGAATGGACCGATGTTTCTCGTTCCAACAATGGTAGTTCTCGGATATATCTTTCTAACGAGCTATCATACGCGTCAAACAGAGATCGTATGCCAAAGTTACGACCCCGGGAAATTGATGTACCAATTTACCCAAAACGGGGCCCACAATTTGGCGTTTCATCTTCTAGGGTTAGGTTTTGGAATGTGAAGGGTTTTCCATTGTTTCTCAACAATAAATAGGCCTTCGAGCCTCATTGTAACACAGTTCAGAACAGTTCAAAGGCATGTAGCCGCACATCTCTTCTCAGAGATAAGCTACCATCGCCCTAGCTGGTTTATTTCCAATTCTGGTTGTAAGCATATTTCGGTATTTTCCATTAATGAAATGAAGTATTATTTCCGCTGCATCTCTTGGTTTATGGTTATCGCATCTCTGTATTTATGGTTATCTCTGTAATCTATTGTGTTCCTGTTTAAATCCGGATCAGTGGTATTAGAGCGGTCTACTTTTTCTCGGTTTTTCTTTGCATGTCCCCGATGAGGTCAGGATATAAGGAGTTAGGGCTTGAATTGGTCGAACCTTTGCAAGACCAGCCTCGAAAATCCCAACGGCCTCCCATGGCGGATGAGAAGAAAGACAAGGGAGCAGGAGATCCTATCAAAATCTTGCTCGAAGAAGCCCTCGAGTGACAAAGGAACACGATGATGGACAACTTTTCCCAGATCCTTCAGTGACTACCCAAAGGCGACGCATCAGCTTCTAGCAACTACTCTAGAAATGCCACACCCTTTAAGGTACAAGTTAATTTTGAAATCCCCATATTCGAGGGTGAGATAGATGCATATGCCATAGATAAATGGTTAAATCTGCTAGAGGGTTATTTTTCTGTTCATGAATTTTTGAGTCGGGAAAAGATTGTTTTTTCTCTTCTCAAAGCAGCCCCTCACGTCAAGGACTAGTGGGAAACCTACTGCGAGCAGAAGGATGAAAGTACATGCTCACTATTTTCAGCTGCACCCACTTGGAATGTCTTTCGGATGCCATCAAGGAGCAATACTACCCTGTCAAAAGCTATGAGGACAAATACATCAAATGGACCACACTACGGCAGGGACGAGACCAAGATGTGCCAGAGTTCACAAACATTTTTCATACCCTTCGCACAC
>APFE031455960.1:0-13791 GCA_000404065.3 Pinus taeda
AAGGGTCCCTTGGGATGAAATAGAGGCACCACACGATAGAATAGTAGATGCCACATGATTGGAGTTTAGTGGTATAAGATTGCACACAGTTGCTATAGGATTGTAACGAGCTACTACAATATTTTCCCAAAGGGTGAAAAGGGCTCAATTTTGTTTAAATCAAACTCCAAAACACAAAAATACATAAAGGAGTCTCCAAGGAAGGGGTAATTCATGTATTTCCCTCACCATCCAAGTAATAAAATTGAACAACTAGTTAAATTTATGCATCCTGTAGCAAACCCTTGAAATTGAGAATTTTAAATGATGTGTATTTTATGTGTGGGAAGCATGATATTAGAAGAATGAATTTGTTCTTAGTGTGGCATATAGTTTTCATACATCTAGTTAGAGGAATAACACCATTCCTCTCATCTATATTTTGAAACCCTAGGCTTCCAAAAAATTTACACTTTATTGAAAATAATTTGAAAGAAACTCAGAGGAGCCACAATATAGAACATGGGAACAGGGTTTAGTAGAAGGGAAGCCTTAACCTCCTTCAATAGTCCCAATCAAAATTTAAGAATATGTCAGTCAGTGAGAAGAAGAGCCAGGACAAGGCAAGGTGAAAATTGGAGAAGCCACCTCACTCAAGGCCAAAGTAAAGCAACCTTAGAGATCCTAAAGAAGGCCAGACACTAGGACAACTAGGGCCAATCAACCACAAGAAAAAATTTCTTAGCTATAGGATTGGAATAGACTGTTACATGGATTAGAATAAACTTCTACATGATCAAAACAAACTACTACTGGATTGAGACAATCTACTACAAGATAGAACAATGTGCTATAGGAAACCTAAAGGTTATAAAAGAGCCCAATTTTGAGAAATTCTATCCACCAAACCATATATTTGAAAAGAGACATCCAAGAGAAGGGTGAGTACACATTTTTCTCTACCATCTATGGATAAGAAACATGTGCATCCTGTAACAAAATTTTGATAGAACTTTAGGAATAATAAAATTTTTTGTGTGTATGTTTCTTTTGAGTTAAGCATGATAAGGTGTTGTAGTGGCTACAACCACCCTCCAAAATTTTGGCTCACATGCAACTTTCAGAGTTTACTTTGGATTTTGTGATCGATCATTCTTTGGTCACTTATTGGTAAGATGATGATCTCCAGCTCCCCTCCTTGATCCTAAGAGTTGATCACCTTCTCATCTTTATGTAGTATGTAACGCCTTTGGGCATGGAGATTATTGTTTGTCATGAAAAGCCAAGTTTGTTCTACTTCAAGGGGAAATATTTGTGCATACGAGTTGTTCTCATCACATAGACATGTTTTACATTCACTTCATGCACTCTTGTCACTAAAGATGTTGCATCAAGCATAGTATGTTCTATATATTCTGGATGGTCTATGTTGTATCACTAAGGGTTCAAGTGTGTGCTCACATTTCAAGCTCTATCACTGTTCACATAAGCTCCACTGATGCCAAACTTAGCGAGATTCTTAAGTTTCCCTAGCAACTTAGCCTCATCTAGCTTTCTGAAACTGCACACTTCGCTTCTGCAACCCTCAAGATTTTTTCCCTTGCCTGTTGGAACTGCATAATGTGCAAATACCGCAGCCTCCCTTGGCATCCAAAATTGCATAGTTCTTTCCTCCAGTGTCCTCCCCTCAACCAGAACCCACTATCTCGAGAAACTATGCAATATTGTCCCTTAGTTGCCCAATCTTCCTTGCATCCAGAAACCACGCAGAGGTGTCCTACCAAAACATCATCCCGACAACAGTCACTACACGCTGAAACTGCACAAATGTATATTTCAGTGATTGCAAGGAAGGATGCCATGTTATATAAATCTCACAGAATTGAGGAGAAGGACCAAGGAAACTAGGTTATGATATAAGATGGGGACCGCATGAAAACTAGGATGGATTCATAACCCTCTTGAGAGTAAGTATGGTAAGAAAAGCTCATGTTTTTCAAGTACATATCTTAGTGTAGCTTGAAGTACTATTGATCATCATCATATTTTTATGTCTTCAATGACATGCATGGTTGTGAGCATTGAAAGTCATTACATGTGTTTCCTCTATGTGTCTTTCTCCTAGTCGCTTGTTGGACCAGTGGTCATCTTTTGGCATATTGATTTAATTTTCATGCTTACGATCTTGTTCTAGAAATTTTGAAGGTTTGTCTTTGTGTGCATGAGTTATCTTTTCTCTGTAAACATCGGTCGCACTCACACACAAATTTTTATGCACAGTCACACAAGTGTCGTCATAGTTGTTTGAAGGTCTATCTCAAGTGTCACACTTGTTGTTCTTAGCTTTAAGACAGTCTCATTGAGCACATCCGTTGTCTTGTGGGCCTATGTTGTCTCACTATCAAATATTCTAAGTGTATGATTGCAAGGTAAGTCTACACAAATTCACTTTCTTTTGACACAACCATTTTCCTAAAAATATGCTCGACCAAAAAACCTCTTTCAAGTAGACCTCGACTGAGCTGCACTACGCAGTCTCAACTCTCAGTGACCCTGATTTACTACCTTGAACTGCACAGTGATTGAGGTTGTCCTCTAGGTCAACTGCATTGCACAATCCTAGAAGTGAGCATCCTGCTTGCCTCCCAGAACCGGGCAAAAGTTGCCTCAAAGCATGATCCAAACTGTGCTTCCCACAAGATTAGTTACCAATCCTCCCTCTAGACTATCAGAAACCTATACTGCACTAAGACTGGGGTTGATTTTCTCTCCAAAAATGTGCAAAAATGCTCAATTGGTTCCCCTGTTTCCTTCCATACAATGCCTTCAGAAACTATGCAGTCATGATCAGCAAGGCCTCTGGTGCCCTGCTCTGCACTGTCTCTAGAAATTGCGTAGTCCTATCGAGCAAGTCCCTTGCTGGCTTTCTTTGCACTGCTCCATGAAATTGTGCAAAATTCCCAGCTGGTCTCCTAAGTGGCATGCCTTGTCTTCCCCTTGAAAACTACATAGCAATTCCCCTACACCCTGCCTTGTCTTCCTCATAGAAACTATGCATAACTGACCAGTAATCCCTCTACAAACTTGCTCTATGGACTCCCTTTGGAAACTACGTAAAAATGTTGAGAAACCCTACTCTATATTCCCTCAAGAAGCTACACATAACTACCCAATAGTCCCTCTACATCCCTACTCTGTCCTACCTCTAGAAACAACACAGAAGCTGTCCCTCTCAAGATCTCATATTGCAACTTACACTAGTGACTGTCACTGCTTGATTTTGCCTCCCAGTGGTCCATGCGCAATTTTCCTGACAGTGGAGATCGAGCTCCAAAATTCCTCATCCTAACCTAAATTGTCCTCTACGCAATTTCAGTGTCCTTTCCTCCGTCTCAGTCACTTGGACCTGAACACAGAAAATAATGCATCATGCTAAACTTAGATATTTTTGGATTTGATGATGTCTTGTCATGAGTGAATTGCAAGAATAGGTACATTAATGGAACATGGTGAGATGACGAGAAACATGTAGAAGGAGCGACATGGTGTATACTCTCTGTGGGTTTATTTGAATTTCGAGCATTCATTTATGTGTGTCCTGAAGTATTTGCATTCATTTGGCAAGTAGAAGACTACGAGTTGAATGTTATTTTTTGTGCGTAACTTCTGCAAATTTTATATTATGCACTGATATTGTATATTATAATTGGTGCATAACTGTTCGTTCGATACTTATGCTGTTTGAAGATTGTGTATGGTATGCTTTATATTTGCGTTGACTTGCATTGGAATAAACACCATGTAATGGCACAGGATTTGAACCCCAGTTCCGCTATAGCATAGCTGTAGCTAGCCTCGAGAACATTCTAAAGTCTGATTTCCTCGAGCTTGGAAAGAGTTATAACAAGTCTCTATTTGTGCTTTGACATTGTTGTGTGAGAAGAGAATCGATAAAGTTTTGGCGCACCACTCTACATCGAGAAATAATACAAAATGCTCTTCTAAATATTTGTATACTGAGCATAAGGCAGTGCTCATGTCGACTATGTGGAGTGAGAGAGGTACAAACTCTTCACATTAGGATTTCGCAAATAAGGAGTGGACTATATGCGAAGGGCATATATTTAGTTGAAAAAGGTTATGTGGATGTGATTTTTTTATGGTGTTGTGAGCATGGAGTATCTTTGTGTTGAAAATTGAAATCCTGCCCGGCATTACTGCTGCATTGACTATGGTATGTTTTGGTCTCTGTGGTGAGTTCTATGAATTGGAATGTTCATTGAAAACTCCAGTGTATGGTGCGTTGAGTAATGCATTGGTGTATTTGCAAACTGGTGTATATTTGTCAAAGTTCTGTGTTAAATTTGTCACTTGGAATAGTCTAAAGTGGAGTGAACTGTCATGTATGTGCTGGTCCGTCAATGTTATGGGTTGAATGTTGATTGAAGCCTTGCATTTAATCTTTTAAGCCTTACATGATATTTTAAAAATACTTTTATTGAGGCCATGATATATAATATATGATGGGCATATATACTATATATTAGGTGCCTTGAATTGAATACAAGGAATATATGTTATATATTTGGTGTGAGTTTATATGACGTTCGATTAAGATGGTCTATGATTTAATCTTTGCATAATATGCACTGGCTCATATATTGAGAGCTTGTATCATTATTTTTTTCAAGACAAAGTTATATGCTAGTTAGTTAGTTGCAAGTTTGTTGCAGTGACATTGTTGTGAAATAAATCAAATGGGCCATGTATTAGAGTTGTTGAATATTTTAATACATTTCATTATTGATGGGATGGTTAACCTAAGAAAACACTTTGATATTGAAGCTTCCTTGCAAAATGTACAAGATAAAATTGAATCTTGTAGTTTGAATCTCAATTATAGCAAGAGGAGCTACAACAATATAAGCATCACTTTGAACTTGTGTTTTCTCAGAAAAATACTCTCTTTGAGATTGAAACAAAATCCCATTAGCTTCCAAAAACTAATAAAGTCATTGAAAAAGCATATTTGCATGTAGATGCAAAAATTTAGCCTGCACTTCTCAAACCCATCATGAGACCTTGAGAAGAGCTTGTCAACAATAAGAAAGGAACAAGTCTTGGATATGAAAAGGAGTTTTCCTTTCATATTCTAGATTATTCAAACTTCATCAAATTTTAGAGTGTTATATTTATTAAGGATAAGTCATATTTACCTCCTCCTCCACAACAAATTGTCAAATGCCAATACTGTAATAGTGTTGGCCATGTAGCCCACGGGGCTTTGGATTGACGGTGAATGGGTGCGCTGTTAAGGCACTCCTTGCGATAGGTCACCGGTTCAAATCCCACGTGGGTACTTAGGTTAGTCTTAACTTAGAAAAAAAAATGGTATTGGCGATGTGAAATATCATTGTTCTTTTGTGTGAGTATTGTGGCCAACAAAATCATCACTCAAACGAATTCTTTAGAAAGAAGCCTCCTACAAGAACAAAGCTTCACCTAGGATGGATCACTTCTTGGCAAGGAGATTCAAAAACTAACAAGATATTTAGATCATACCACAATTTATTATTTATTTATTTATTTTTGTTTTGGAGTATTGAAAATTCTTGTAGTTTATTTTTCTTCATCTTCTCACCTTATATTTGATAGGGGGAATTGATGGTCACTTACAAGCTTCAAAGATACATCAAGAGAGAGCCTGAGCCATAACCTAAACCTGTTGAGTGAGCCTACATCCAAAGATAGACATGCCCAGATTCATAAGACAAAGAAATGCTCCAAGTGTGTGCCTTTAGTTGCTCGCCATCCTTAAACCCTTAGTTGCTCGCCATCCTTAAACCACCGCAGGTTGAGATCTCCCTTTTTAGGTTGAAGTTCTACTTTTTTCTGCATGTTGAGACCTCTCTTTTCTGGGTTCATGGTCTCCCTTTTCACAACATTAGGGACACTTCTGATGGGCCTCTAAATTAGAATAAATTTAAGGCGACCAACCTTCAACACATTTAACTTCTCTCTTTGCATTTGATGACATGTTTTTAATATATAATGTGTTCATTAGGAAAGTTTAGAGATAATTGCATATTATGTGCCTAATATTATTTATTTTTGCTGAATATTGAGTAAATTTTGAATGAAATAATATATGGATTGGCTCCTTGCTATAGGATGGATCAAAATTGGATAATAAATGAATAATATATTATGAAATGATTGAATAGATTCTATAGCTCTAGTATTTAAGAAAATATAGGAATGTGCTATGATTCCTATTGTTGGGAACTAGATCCATGTTTTGAGGGATTTTTAATGGTAAAGTTGCTTCCTTCCAAGGAGGATTCTTCCCCATGAATTTATATGAGTACCGATTCTAATTTTCTTGTAGGGGCATGCATTCCTCAGTCTTCTTGTGGAGAAAACTTGTTATTTAGGAGCTCCACCTTCATTTCTATCAGGGATGTATTTAAATTTATTCAAATAATGAATTTTGGTGTCATTTTCAACTTTTGAGACTTGGATTTTTCATAGGACTCTGAGTATCCTTCGGTGTGGCCATCCTAGGAGCCTCGGATCCTTGTTGTACAAGGTTTTTATGTTCTTTGAATGTTTTTTTCACTTGCATTTCTTATTCTTGTATTTCCTATTTCTGCGCTTAATATTCATGCTTGATTTGTTGTATGTTAGATTGGTTAAGTAATTGAAAAAAATGTTTTTATAGGTTATTTATGCATTTTGAAGTAGGATCCATCCTTATAATATCTTTGAAAGGTCATATTCATCATCAAGCTACTTCGATTGGTTTACTAGTTCAGAATTCTGGAAATTTTGGAAGTATCATGTAGCAAAATAGTAGTAATTTATGCTAAATTTTAGAACGTGTTAATCAGCCCATTTCAAGTTTATTAGAATTCTATTTAAGATTAGAAAAATCCAAAATAATAATAAAATTCACCCCACAACATTTTCACTTGATTAGCTTAGGCATTTGGGTACATAGATCAACTTACTAGTTTATTACTTTGAACCTTCTCATTTTTAATAGTATTTTTTTTGCTACATTTAAGCATGTTCTAACAAGTATCTATTGAGGTGATTCCACTTGAATTGAGTCCTAAAAAAATTCTTATTAATAACAGAATTTACCCCTTAGTATTTTCACTTGATCTCGTTAGGGATTTGGTAGGTTAACTAGCTCACTAATTCTAGAATTCTAGTTTTTAGAGTACTAATTTTCTACTAATTTTTAGCACATGTTAACAAGGGTATTTTTTAGTGATTCCACTTAAATTGGAGTCCTAGGACATCCTAAATAATAATTAAAAAAAATTACCCCATCTCATTTTCATTTGATTTTCTTGGGACTTCCGCAAGTTAACTCGAGAAACAAACATCTTGTAGCAATCCCATAGCAATCCTAGAGCCATTTGTTTTCGAGATCTTCTTTGCCCATATTCACTCCAAATTCAAGGTAGAAGTTTATATATAACCTATGAATGCTCTGAGACCACTTTGGTTCAATTGAGGCTAGGATAAGTCACCATTTAGCTTTTACGTTACTTTCTTCTTGAATTTTGATTTCTGCAATTAGTTTATATTCCCTTTCCATAGTTTACTTTACACAAAGTGTGATTTCCTTCCTACAAGAGTAAGATTGAATTTTCCTTATGAGAAAAATAGAATATATTTTCTTTAATGCAATTTATTTTCCACAAATATAGAGTATATTTTCTTGGTTTTCATTGTGCTTTACATTTTTGAAAATAGAATATATTTCCCTTTTGTCATTTACTTTTCCAACAGAAATAGAATCGGTTTTCTTATTGTTATTTACCTTTTGAAACTAAGGATCCATGTATTACCTAGATGTTTCCTCATTTTAAGTTGTTTTATTTCCTTCTTTCACCTCCATCAAAAGGATTCATACTAGGAAGAGGAAGCTGTATGTTGCCCATACAGTGCCAACCCCTCTGAAGTTTGTACAAACCTTGGGTTGATAATTTAAGTTGGTAGCATTGGGAGTTGTAGCATTCTTGTTGCAATAGTGGGGCTCATAAATTTTTGGAGTTGTTGTTGGGGATGGTGTCAAAGAAAGCACTATATTTTTCTTGGAATTATTCTTTCTCTCTTTTTTCATTCAAATTTTATGCAAAAATAAAAATAAAAAATGTAATAGGCATCTTTGAGACAAGTGTTTTTATAAAAACAATAATTTTTTTCAATACCACATTGTTCCCACCATTCACTGTTATAGGTAGAAGAAGAAGATGTGACAAATAAGCTAGAAGGAGACTTGGAGAAGCTGTACTCTGTCAACTCATACTAACAAGGTCCTTATCCTCCCCAACCTTTTCAACAATATCACGGGTCTTAATCCATTTCTTCTTTTCAGCCATATCAACATAAAACTCCTCAATGGGGTGATCCATATTTTACTCAATATTTGTGGTCTTATCCTCCCCAACGTGCCATTCCTCGTTTACATTCATATCAACACCAACCTCCTTGAGGGGTAATCCATATTTTCCTCAATATCCATAATTCCCATGTTCACACCAACCTCCTCAATGGGGCGATCCATATTTCCATCAATATCCTCAATTCCCATATTTACACTAGCCTCCTCAATGGGATGATACATCTTTCCCTCAATGTACTCAGTATCGTACAGTCCAATCTCAAAGAACATACCATCCACCTCCTTGAAATCCATCTCAAAGACCCACTCCCTCTCAAATACCTACACAATCACTTCCCAACCCCAACAATAAAATGCCTCAACCCCATTACAACGTTGAGATGATTTTTTTCAAAAAGCTCCTCTAGATCAAAATGATCTTCATCTTAGATCAAGAAAAGTATTTCAAAAAGAAGATTCTTGTACTGTCACTAAAAAAACATCAATAAGAAGAATATCAACAGGAGAATAAAGAGTCATGGATCACCTTTGATGAGGAGAAAGCATTAGAAATTGAGATTGAGGAATTTCTACTATGCCTTTAGGAGACTAACTAACAAATTAGTAGAATATTTGAATGTCGTGGAAGAAGAAGACATGAAGAATGATCGAGATGAGAAGGTGAACCAAGGGCATCCCAACTATATTGAAATTTGGTTCATGAGAATCACTAAGTATGAGCACCACTCTCTTCTATATTGTTTGGCATCATCAAAGTCAAAGTAGTTAGTCTCTCATATTCAGGTACATGTTAAAACATACGTTTCAAGCCTACATGTGATTTTATTTGTGATATTTTTATGCACATGGCTCCATTGGAATAATTCCTATACTTGAAAGAGATTTCTTTTTTGCAAGTATAGTATGATAGAGGAATATAAGAAAAAATTGGAAGAAGAGGAAAATAAAATAAAAAAATAAAATCTGAGATGAAAGCCTCCTTTGAGGCACCTAAGATTGGATCACTGATTGAAAACCTCCATTATGTTGTTAGTGGGTTGGAAGAAAGGGAAAATAAAATGAAAGAAATGAAAAACTAGGTGGAAACCTCCTTTGAGGCGCCTAGGTAGACATGCTAGTTGAATAACTCATTAAGGAAGCTAGTAGGCCTAGAAAAAAGGAAAAAATGGAAAATGAAAATGGAAAAAAGATTATTTTCTCTAGGTATCTCTCTTTGATATATTCAAGGTCTTTCCGACTTGCAAAAGAAACAAAAATATTGATTAGGGAAGTAAACATCTAGTCAAGGGCAATCAACATTGAGTTTTCCATGTTTTGCACTAAGATGCTCCAACATGGCTAAGACAAAGTCCATACATCTCTTGTCATCCTCACAATGCATCACGATGCCTTTTATCATAATTCCCAAGCCTTTCCCTTTCCTATTCATTTTCCCCATTTTCCCGAAATGCTACATGAAAGTTTTCTGTTGTTATAGGATAGTTAAAAAACACAAGGAAAGAATTGTTCTGCCCATATCTAAAAAATTGTGCTTCTTTTTGCTGATATTTTTCATGGGGAGATTCATAAGGATGATGGTAACATGATTAAAAAATTTCATCAAATTCTAGTACAATGTTTTTGAGAAATTTGCCACCATCATGTATTTTCATTCCCCATTATTCTCTAGACTCATTCATCCACTCACTAAGTTCTTCTAAGGGGAGATGCATAGGGATGATAAAAACATGGTCAAAAAATTTCATGTGAATCCAATCTACCATTTTAGAGATAAGGATTAAACAAGTCTGCTACAAGATTGTCTTGTAGTGGTACAAGATTATCCCAAATGTGCTACAGGATTATGACTGGCATAGAGAATAGGTTCAAATCCTACACTTTCCATGGGGGAATGAAAGGAGAGGTCCACCATAGTACAATCACCCAACCTTTGCACATTTAGCCACTTCTTCGCCCAAATAATCATCTATGTCCATAAAAAACCCCATTTTGACCACTCCTTTCATTATTTTCACCATAACCGAAGCTTCTAATCGTTGTCCATGTGTTTAACATGAATTATAAAAGTTTTTAAATGCATTGTATGGAAGTTATTGTAGTTATAAGGGGGTCTATGTGACCGCTACAATAAATAACTAAATCTTGTAGAAATCCACACAACCCCTCCAGGACCACAATGGAAAGCACTTGGAAGCACCATAATGAAGAACTGACCATCATGGAGCATTGGGGAATCATCTCCTTGATATTTGGCAACCAAAAAAGTCATGCAGGTATACTATAGGGTCACTTCTCATTTACAACAACAACAAATCTATCCACCATCATTAGGACCTATAGTGACAACGCTCAATCAAGCATGTCTCAAAAAAATATGTACAAAAAATAGAAGGAATTTTTTTTCCAAAGTAGAGTTGAAGCATGGAGAAACTAGTATGGGGAATAGCATCTAGAAAAGTCAATATATCAACCACCATTTCTAAAGCAACATGTAGAAATCAAGGCAACCATGGACATATTATAGTAAAAAAATTGTTGTAGGTTTTGTAGGTTTTGTTGTCAAACATTTAAGTGAAGTTAACTACCTCTCTCATGCAACATGGTGAAAATTACAAAAAGGGAAGGGTGATATTTTCAAGGAGTGGGCCAACGGGTTTTAGAAGTTATGAAGGTGGTAGGTGGGGGAAAGGAATAAAGGACAAGCCCAAACTTCATTTGTACCAAGATTTCATTCCCAAAACTGGTAAGAGAGGCCCAATAATTCATTGAGATCTAAGCTAGCTACCACCAAGGGTCCCTTGGGATGAAATAGAGGCACCACATGATAGAATAGTAGATGCCACATGATTGGAGTTTAGTGGTATAAGATTGCACACAGTTGCTATAGGATTGTACCGAGCTACTACAATATTTTCCCTCTAGAAGCTACACATAACTACCCAATAGTCCCTCTACATCCCTACTCTGTCCTACCTCTAGAAACAACACAGAAGTTGTCCCTCTCAAGATCTAATATTGCAACGTACACTAGTGACTGTCACTACTTGATTTTGCCTCCTAGTGGTCCATGCGCAATTTTCCTGACAGTGGAGATCGAGCTCCAAAATTCCTCATCCTAACCTAAGTTGTGCTCTACGCAGTTTCATTGTCCTTTCCTCCGTCTCAGTCACTTGGACCTGAACGGAGAAAAAAATGCATCATGCTAAACTTAGATATTTTTGGATTTGATGATGTCTTGTCATGAGTGAATTGCAAGAATAGTTACATTAATGGAACATGGTGAGATGACGAGCGACATGTAGAAGGAGCACATGCTACAAGACTTTCTCATTACAGGATTCTAAGGGACACACTTCCTTTTCCCCTTTGTGTGTTAGAACCTCCCTATGCATCTCTCTTGACTCGACGCAAGGTCACACACTTTCTTCCGAAAAAGATATCTTGCTTACCTTTGCTCGCTACTACAGTCAAGGCATTAGTGTGCTACCCACTACTAGGAATCCTGCTCCAAATGGTCTAAGGTCTAGTTGGTAATTCTTACTGGGGAGATTCCCTAACATGTTAGCTAGCCCAACACTGTCAAGATAAGGGAAACATGATCTTTTTTAGTTGAGTCTGAACTTTTACTTCCTTTAACAAGCATGAAAAACCTACTCTTCTAAACCTGTTATGAAACCCTAATTTCTCAGAAAATCCCTAAACCTAATAGTACATAAGGAAAATTGTTTTTCCAAACTTTGGAAAATAGTAGTGAAAATCATGGGGGTGATTTCAATTGTAGAGTGCCCATAGACTCATGAAGGATGCTAACGGTGATAAATGCTATGGAGAGTGTTCAAAAACTTGTATCATGGGTCGACTTTGTAGACAAAGAGATTTTCTTAAGGAACAAGCATACCATAATTAGAACTTGGAGAAATGAATGGATATATAGAAGAGGAAGCTAGAAAAGAAAAAGAAGGGGCTAGTGAAGATGAGTAAGAGGCTAGAGTAGGACAAGATATGCCAATATTCCAGAGGGAGCTTGGGATGTCAAGGAGGCTACCTGAGCCATGAATGAGGTACAATTAAGTGACTAGGTTTCATAGAGGATGAGAATGACTTTTTGATCCGTAAAATTCCATGGATATTCCACTGGAAAATTTTTCATAATAAATCTAATGGTATTATATTAAAATTATAAATTTCTACACTATTATATTTTTATTAAAACTCTAGATCAACCAATTTAATTGTAATTATTGCATGCATGTGAATGGAAATTACGCAAAAAATTAGGGAACGAAAAATTAATCTCACACACACATAAGACACAGGATATGCTATGGGAAACCCTTTCGGAATAAAATCCAAGTGGAAGGTGAGGTTGTTTTTCTCTTTTTCTCCATCTAGAAAATAATGTTGCAGGTATAAAGAAGTAATGCCTGTGGCCCATGAGCTGCTACAATGCATGGATCCTCTCTATGTTATCTGCCTCCTCTCTCTCTTGCCTATCTTTGCTAATATATGGAACAAAATTCTCTCGAGAGAATGAAATTCCTTTTCCTCCTAGTGGTCTGGTTATAACACAACCTGATAGCCTACTAGTGGTTACGTTTGACTACATCAACTTTTAACTAGAGTTACTATATATGCTCTTCTAGAGTCTTTTACATCAAAAACATGTAGGCATCCTATTTTCCATGAATCATTGAGGCTAACATGACATCCTCTCGAACCATGGTGGTGAAAACAGGAAGGTCAACATATAAGTGGCATAAATTTTGCATATGGACTATGAATGCTGAGCTTCTTATTCCGTTAGAAATATATTTGTTTGTAGAATACCATGAAAATGTCGTTTGATGCCTCAAAACACTCTCAGAAAGTTTCAAACCCCATTTCACCAAACTTGGTTCGGCTAGTAAAAACGATCCCATGAGATCATTCCTCCATCTTTTCCACTCCGAATGCATCAATATGGATGAAAAATAATATAATGATCTAATCCAGATCACTTTCAGTAGGGGGTATGATGGGCCTCTAAATTAGATACAATTTAAGGCCCATCTAAACATCCTTCAACACATTTAACCTCTCTCTTTTCATTTGATAACATGACATCCTAATTAACAACAAAATTTACCACATCTCATTTTCATTTTTTTCTTTGGAATTTGACAAGTTAACTCGACAAATAGACATCATGTATCAATGTTGTAGCAATCTTGTAGCAGTTTTTTTTTGAGATATTCCTTTCCCATATTCACTCCAAATTCATTGTATAATTATCCTTATAGCATATGAATGCTCTGAGACCACTTTGTTTGAGAAGAGGCTTGTTTATTTCACCTTTAAGCTTTTACCTTACTTGCTTCTTGAATGTTGATTTATGCAATTAGTCTAGATTCCAT
>APFE031455965.1:0-18697 GCA_000404065.3 Pinus taeda
GAATGAGCTAACCCAAACAAGTCATAATCAAGAGCGTCAAATTTAAAGATTAAGATTAAGAGCGTCAAATGAGCTAACCCAAACTAGTATGTCTTCTTAAGAAAGAGTGAGCTAGCTTAGACAAGTCACAATCAAGAATTTAATTGATTGCTCCATGACTAGGTTTAACAACCTTGATTCCTACCTAACACATAATAAACAAAACAAAATAATGAAAGACAGTCTCATTGGATATATAATTTATTCAAAATCTATTGTTGGCAATGCACAATAATATTTAAATATCAATAATTGGATATGGAATTATTCAAAATTTATTTTTGGCAAAGTAGATGGGAAACCACTTAGTTGATTGTGCATAATAATATTCAAATATTAATCATGTAGGTAGTAACAGTGGAATGGCCAACCATTGGACTCTAAAATTGTGGTTGGGTGATGATAAAACCTTGTTAATGGAAATGATAGGCCTTGAACTAATTAGAGGCATAAACTAACAATTATAAGAAAAAGAACATGTTAATAGACACATTTAATTTCTTTAATATTGGGGTGAAGGACATGGTGACAAAAACTCAAGCATTCTAATAAAAACTCTGATGTCCACAACTATAGTGGGAGTAGATGCATAGCCAAAAGGTACATGGAAGTGAGCACGATGCCAACAAGTCTAAGCCCCATTACAAATTAGAAATAAAAGGTGCAAAACTAGTTAGAAATATTTTAAGCAACATACATTTAAAATTTTATAAATTTAGCATTTTACAATTACACCAATTAAAATTTAACATGATGTTTTTAGAACACTCTAGAATAGGAATAACGTGATGTTTTAGAACATGCTAGTATAGGGTTTAGGGGACAATCATATATATATAAAGAATAAAAATAGTAAAGATAATTAAGTATATAAAGAAAACCCTAATCGAGAATAAAAAAGAATAAAGAATAAAGATAATTAAGTATAAGAAGAAAACCCTAATCGGGAATAAAAAGAGTAAATATATTTAATTATAAGAAGCAAACCCTAATGATATAAATAGAAATAGTAGGGGAAGAGGAAGGAGCAACAATTCTTTATGATTCCCCGGAGAAAGACGCAGAGCTTGATGATGGAGAGCTTGAGAAAGGCACAGAGCTTGATGATGGAGAGCTTGAGAAAGGCACAGAGCTTGATGATGGAGAGCTTGATGATGTTCTTAGAACAATGCCCAACTCACAAAAAGAGTAGTTGTATAGATGCATTATTTCTCCTAACATTCAAGGCCGAGAAAAGAATGAATGAAAAGAATATATGAGGGACTGCTAAAAGAACTCCTCCTCTGCAGGTTGAAGGTAAGTTATTGAGAAGAAATTGATCTGTAGAGTAACATATGTATATTGTGATTGTGATTTGGATTTAGATTTTAGCTTGACAATTGAAAAAATAAAAATCTAAAGAAAGCATTGTAATGAACTTTAGATCTACACATTCTTAGCTCAGATCTATGCATTATTAGATACACTATAGCTCAGATCTATATATTAGTAGATAGAGTGTAAAATCTGTGTTTAAATTTTTATATATCACATATTAAAATTCATTAGGTCTCGATTTCGATTTTAGACACATCCACTATCAACTCTTCCCCATAAAACCCAATAAGAACGAAACACAATCAATCAGTTGGGTTGCCAAAAACAAAGCAATAGCCGAAGCACAATCTTCCAAAATTAGTAAGTTGGGTTTTGAAAAGCCAATCTTCCATAGGCGTTTCTCTTTTTCACTTTTTCAAGTTACGGCCACCGAATTTTAATATGAAGTGCAGCATATAGTTTTAATATTCATACATATTGTGTATACATTCAAATGCATGTAGAAAAAAATGCTTTCCACTGAACAAATTAAGCAAATACAGTTCATTACATGTATTGAAAGTTAATCTGGCGGAAGATGAACTTGATAAAATGTCGCCCAGACTCTATTCCAGATTTCGGATGTCTGAACAAAATTCTTGAATTTCAGTCACAGGACGTTAGAAATGAGTTCATATGCTCGCCGAAAGAGGGTAGATTCATTTAAATAGATCAGTCATTTCTTTAATGGTATCTCAGTTTAGGTCATTTAATTATTTTTGTGTACAAATTTCAATGAGTTTTTTACTCTCGATCCCCGTTTGAAATGGAAACAGAGCCTCCAGACCAGAGTGCATTCGAGAGCGCAAGGGAACGAAGAGGCAGGAAGCACCGGATAACGGAGACAAGTAAAATAAAAAAAAATCGCCTTTTGAGATGTCCGAAACAACCGAAACAACAAAAACTCAAGCATTCTAATAAAAAATTTGGCCGCCTGTTCCCCGTTTCAGGCCCTTGAAATGGAAAATAGAACTCCCCATGCAGAAATGCTTGAGCAGAGTCGTGCATCCCATGCAGAAATGCAGGCCGGTGAAGTGGCTTCCATCACGAAGCGGGTGAGGAGTAACAAGAAAACTGCCGAAGCAGAGTCCCCCGATTTCCCTCCTAAAGGATTAAAAAAACTGATTAAATGCCGAAAATCTGGGGCGTCAGCAGGTTCAACTGATACGGTATATTTTAGGGTTGTGGTGCCTTTGTAAGAAAACGTAGCTCATAATGGATAAAAAAATGTCTCATTTTAAATTACACCAATAAAATGGCTGTTTTCTGCAGTATGATGAGGAAGAATCTACTGGCTATATATTCCGATCTAAGCCGGAAGTTGAATCATACCTAAGAACTGGAGAGAAGCCCAAGCGGAAGTCTAGGTTGCTGCGAAGTGTCAAAGATGAAGCATCTGCCGCTGCAACGTATGAATTGGAATAACAGAAAAGACACAAAATGACAATGTTGCTTCCAGAGATGGTTGTTCAAATTTCAGATGAAAGCACAGAAAATACTGCTCCCAAGCCTTCAGAAACAGGTTTCGGACCCAGCGAATGGCAGGTTACCAAACAGAGTATGGCGCCATCGGTAAGCGATCAGGCCGGATGCCATGGCTATTTGAATTCTTTTCTTTTCTTTTTCTGGAGTGGTTTCGTAAAGGGGTTTCGTAAAGGATGGATAACGGAGATAAGATAAGAGGCCCTATGGTTTCTGCAGCCTTCCCAGCTACGGACTTAAATGTTCTTGGCAGTTTGAGAAGGAGAACAGGTCTGTAATATGCTCCAGGACAAAATGGCAATCTTCTTTCAAAACATGACGGATTAGTGTTGACAATGTTGCTTCCAGAGATGGTTGTTCAAATTTCAGATGAAAGCACAGAAAATACTGCTCCCAAGCCTTCAGAAACAGGTTTCGGACCCAGCGAATGGCAGGTTACCAAACAGAGTATGGCGCCATCGGTAAGCGATCAGGCCGGATGCCATGGCTATTTGAATTCTTTTCTTTTCTTTTTCCCGAGTGGTTTCGTAAAGGATGGATAACGGAGATAAGATAAGAGGCCCTATGGTTTCTGCAGCCTTCCCAGCTACGGACTTAATGTTCTTGGCAGTTTGAGAAGGAGAACAGGTCTGTAATATGCTCCAGGACAAAATGGCAATCTTCTTTCAAAACATGACGGATTAGTGTTGACAATGTTGCTTCCAGAGATGGTTGTTCAAATTTCAGATGAAAGCACAGAAAATACTGCTCCCAAGCCTTCAGAAACAGGTTTCGGACCCAGTCGAATGGCAGGTTACCAAACAGAGTATGGCGCCATCGGTAAGCGATCAGGCCGGATGCCATGGCTATTTGAATTCTTTTCTTTTCTTTTTCCCGAGTGGTTTCGTAAAGGATGGATAACGGAGACAAGACACCGAGAATCGAGAATCTAGCGTTCAATACGTCGTACGGTTGAGCTGCTTGAGAAACTTAGGTCATAATGGATAAATTATGTCTCCTTTTTATTTATACCAATAAAATGATTATTTACTGTAGTTACTTTGTACCTACATTCTGGTGAGAAACCAAAGCAGAAGTTTAGGTGGCTGAGAAGCCAGAAATATGAAGCATACGCTGCTCCACTGTCAACAAATTCATTGATTTGCAAGACTCCTCATTTAAGTTCTAGTCCCCAAAGAGTGCCAGAATTGGAATATGTCAATTCTCTTACCAAATCAAAACAACAACGTCCTGCTTCAGGTGAACGTTGGATCTGTCCTTATCAATGTGAGATATTCTTCTGTTTTCTGCAATCTTAAAGAACTTTTTCTTTTGGCTTGCTACTTCTTGCATGTGTAGATGCTGCGTGTCAATATATATTAGTATTTAGAATTATCTTGACAAGATGTTCATGTTTAAAAAAAATGCTTGTTTAAGAGTTCTGAAACTAGGCTGAAAATTGAGCACTTTTGCATGGAGAGATTTTGAATTTAGTCCACCGACTGGATTTTGGTTATTAATAAAAGCAGTGCAATTCAATTCAAGACTGAGAAATATGAAGTATACGAGCTTTTCGGTGAATTTTGTTCTTCTATATTGACATTAGGTTTCTGGGACGACTCTTCACATTTCGGTTTGAGCTGCAAAATTATAATTAATTCTCTTGACTATAGCAAGGAATCGCCTATAACAAGGAATTGCCTAATACTTGTAAAGAGACTTTCAAAATAATAATGCAGTCGGGCAACTCTTAATTTGGACGCAGAAAGCTCTCACATGGCAGGGATCAATAATCTCCCATTCACAAGGACCTGAAACGGATGTGATGAGATGAAAAGGATCTGGTTGTGTTTCCATGGCTTTCTTTTGATTATGCACAACCTGAGCTTTGGAAGACCCGGGGACAATTAATAACGAGCAGTAGAACTGTTGGTGGGGCCACAAAGTCCGTGGACATAAAATCTATTGATTTTAGTTAGTTTTCTTAACTGATAATTATTTCTAATGATATTTACATTTTCCTTAAACAATTACATAAAAGATCTTCTTAATAGCAGAACAGTAGAATCATAAAAAGATAACCAAACAAGAATATTTGTAAATTCTTGTGTATGTCATGGAAATGTTGGTTACTTTCTGATGTTGTAGCTGGAGATGCCTTTTAGACATCTATGCCAAATGTAACTAGACATGAAGCATGAAGCTTGGACAGTGTTTGCAAATTTGCCTGAATATAATGCTGTTTCCTAGAATGCATTGGTTGCTAGATAAATTGGTTGCTAGATATTTGCTGAATGGGTATCCTAGATATTTGTAAAGGTCTTTCAGGAAATGGCAGAACAGGATGTTGTCTCATGGAAAGCAATGATTGTGGGATATTTGTAGAATTGGAAGCTCTGGCACTTTCTCAGAAATGTAATTGACAGACATGGAGCCATATGTGGACAGATTTTCATGTGTGCTTCTTGCATGTGTCAATTTGGTTGCTTTGAGACCTGGAAAGCTTGCTACAAATGTATAATTAGATATTGATTTCAATCTGATGGTTTTGTGGTTGCTTTCCTTATAACGTGTCTGAAATGCAAGACCATAAATGATGCACACCAGGTCTATAATAGAAGGCCTAGATGAGATGGGCTGTCATGAATGCAATGATCTTAGGATATGCAATGAATGGATTTGAAAACTAGGATCTCATTCGCTTGAAGAGGTATTACATCATACTGGACAATGCTAAATTTGTGTGTATCTTGTCTTCTTGTATCCATGTAAGCTTGATGAAAAGTGTTTCAAAATACTTTCATGCATGAGTCTGGATTATCACATAGAACCACAACTGGAGCACCATGTGTGCATGGTTGATCTTCTTCACCATTCTGGGCACCTGAATCATCTTCTTTAAAGCTGAATGGGATCCCCTATGATATAGGTTCTAGAGAGTAAGCCATCGAGGCCCTTCCTATAAACGTGTTGAGGATTAAAGCCATTGGAGTGGATTAAACTTCAAAGGACAAAACTCTCAGAACCAGCAGCCCTTACAGAAGCGGAAGATAAACTAGAGGTCATACATGATGACCTAACAAATGTTATGTTCTGATGCGAGTCTAGAAGAAGATAGAAGCAAATTTCTAGCTTGGGAAGAGGCATTATGGAGAGAAAAAGCTAAGCTAGAGTGGTTGAAAGGAGGAGATTAAAACTATACTTTTTTTCACGTGTATGACATCAATGGCCTTGTTGATTCTGTCCTTCTTTAAAGATGATGTAAAGTGCGTGTGGATCACTACAAGAAAATCTACAAGAAGCCAGATAAGTTGAATATTTCTGAAATTTTCCTATACATCTCTCTTTTGAAATTTGAACAGATTGCTCTTAGATGAGCAAAATGATTCACTCAATGCCCATGTGAGTGAAGAGTATCTTTAAAAGGTATAAAAACTCTTTTTAAGGTGATAAATATTTAGTCATAGATGGCTGGACCCTTGAGCTTTTGGAAGGTTTCTTTAAAGAGATAATGGAATACTTGTCACAGTGTCACTAGTTGTTGAAGAACCAAGATCCATGGGGAATGATTGTCATCCTTTCAACTCCACCTTCATTGTGAACAACCTCAATATGAATAAGTCCCTTCTCTTTCACGCAAATTGGCCCATCGCATTAACGATTATGTAGATGTGTTCACAAAATTGTGCCAAAGCAATAGCCTGAAGGCTATCATCTCCGATGAGCAGTTTGGTTTTCTTCCAGGAAGGCAGATTTTTGATATGGTGGGAATTTCCCAAGGTGCTCCACACTATTAAATCGAAGAATACTACCTCCTCCGTCTTCAAGTTGAATCCCTCAAATACATATGATAGAATGGATTTAATTTTCTTAAGATTTTAATTGATGCTTCACATAGGGTTTGATATCCACTTTGTCAATTGGATAGGTAAGTGCGTATCTACAATATCATACGTTTCCTTATAAATGGGTCACCTTATTTTTTCCAGCCACAGAGAGGATTTAGTCAAGATGCGCCCTGTCACTTTTACTCTTCTTATTAGTGCCAAAGGTTCTCATAGAATTTTGAAGAGTCTAAACGAAGGATGACAAATCAAAGTAATTCAAGTGACCAAAGAACTCACTATCACCCATATACTGTTTGTATAGGATATTGTCCTGCTTAGGAATGGTTCTTCCTGGGAGGCAAAAATGATAGGAAATGTTCTTCTTCAATGCTGTATAGCTCCATGAATAAAGACCTACCTTTAAAATTCAACCATAACCTTGCACCAGATTGATGGTGCAACTTCTATTAGAATTAAGATTTTGTTTCTATTTAAAGTTACAGAATTTGAAGAGACTACAAAGTATTTGGGTTTTCACTTGAAGGAAAATAACTAATACAAAGACTGGTTATGGCTATTTTTAAAGACTGAAAAAGGGTCATTTTTATATAACAGGTGGATATTCATAAGAGGGAGCCTGACCCTTGTTAAAAACATGTTTGATGTCACACCTATTTATCAGACCTCTTTTCCTTCAATACCCACAGACATACTAAACAAGATAATGAAAATGTGCTCCACGTATGTTTGGGCAGGAATAAGAGAATATGGTGGCATACTTTCAGTTAAATGGAAAACACCATTAAGGCCTAAGAAGTAGTGAAGCTGGGGATTCAAAGTTTTCTCTCCATTTTTAGAATCGTTGGCTACAAAGGTAATGCGGAGAGTTCTCTTTATTGAAGTTTTGTGGCAGAGTGTGATGAAGTGGAAATATATTGAACCATCAATCCTCGAGGACTCGATAAGATACCCTAGAAAATCGATTTCTGGAGGATCTATAGTATGCAAAGAGGTAGTAAAAGACTTCTCAATCATTGGTGATCGTCTTTCCCAGCTAATTGGAAATGGACAGAAGGTCCATATTGGAACTGATTCAAGGATAGGAGGCCTCCATATGTCAAGCCTCTCACAACGTTTGATTTCCCTCTTACATTTCTTAAAATTGGTTTTATTTGGAAGCATTTTATGACAGAAACAATGAGGATGCAAGCATGCAAGCCAGGTAGGACTCAACAAGGATTTGGCACTAGAGTGGAACCGATGTGTCTCTACCCCCTAGTTGGATTATATAAGATTAAGAGAACAATGAGGATGCAAGCATGCAAGCCAGGTAGGACTCAACAAGGATTTGGCACTAGAGTGGAACCGATGTGTCTCTGCCCCCTAGTTGGATTATATAAGATTAAGAGATTAACCAAACAGTCTTGTATGGGTTGAAAATGAAATAGGAAATGACTACAAGGTTAATCTAAGATACCTTGCAGCTCTTAAGAAAAAGGAGGAAAAGGATATTTCAAACTCGCATCATATTTGAAAGCTTTAACCGCCCTTAAAATCTCATGATTTCTTACGACTTTTCCTTAAAAAGCAATAAAATCTTTGATCTGGGATATACTGCAAAAAAGCTGGCAAAGTCCTGGGAGATGTCCATTATCTATGGAAAATTATGCAAGCATCAATCAGATTTCTGTTCAATGTTATTTTACTGAAGTGGTATGTAGTGCTACAAAATCTATCATTAGTGGCAAAGGGGTATGGGATGAAGGCACAGAAGAAACATCAGAAATCTGGTTAGAATATCAAGAGGTAAGATCTGAAGCACATCGACCTCTTCCATGTTTTATTTTATGGGTGGTATGGCTAACTAGGAATGAATTCCTATTCCAAGGAGCATGTAAATAACCATACAAAATCTTTTGCAAACTTAAACAGCCTATCTAATGTTTGAGAAACCAAAAAATTGAAAAAGTATTGATTTGTTGTAGATCCAAGAATAGAGACATCAAGTATTCATGTGCATTTGAAGGCACCTCAAAATATCGAGGTCAACCTTTCTGACTTTCACAAAATCTGATTTGAGTGTGTTTTGTGCACTGGCACAATCACCTATGAAGAAATCAAGGTCTTATCTATTTTGTTGAAATTATCCTCTTGGAAGGAGGACTCGGGGTCATTGATATTTATGGATACTATTTACTGGTAGTGGAATGGCTAAGGGGAATTAGAATGCAAAGAAATATAGATGTATTTGATAGTTTTCAACCCATGAAAGAAATCAAATTAAGCTTCACTAAAATCCACATTCGTCACATCTATTGAGAGCACAACCATGATCCAAACAAGCTTGTCGCAAAGATCCAAGCTCTCTCCTTGTAAGATTTTTTAAATCGGGATTGCTTTGTGAGAGGTTTAAAAAATCTATGTAATGGGTAGTTTTCATTTTTGATGATCTATTTTGGAGTTTTATGGAGGTTTTGTTTGTGAACTCTATAACTGATCTTATGCACCTTAATTGTTTTGTCAAACAATCATATGTATTCCTTCTATTTTAAATAATGGAAAGGATTATGTTATATTTTTTGGAAAAGCACTATTAATATATACAATAGACATTAGTCATAAAGCTAGAAATCATGGATGGTACATTAAAATATGATAAAATAATATTAGGGGCATCAATTAACATGATAAATGACACCACAATGGTCCATTACATCGACTTTTATGATTCAAATAGCCTTGATGGACCCATAGGGCCCATTATGTTGTGTTAAGGGAACAGCGTGCCCTCCCTCCTTAAGAGATTTATCCTTTAAGCATTAAGATGATATCAAATAGTAAGAATTCTTCATATTTTTTTTTTAGTGCTTTCCATGCTTAATTATCTATCCATCCATTTGTAACTATTATTGGTGCCAATCCTTGATAATCTAACGCTACTAGGTTGGTTTCTTTTTATTCCATGTATTATCATCATTTTTCCAATTTGTTGTAGTTTTGAGTTTTATCATATACTTGTTTCTTGGCTTTTGAGTCCATGAATTCCATTGGTTCTTCCATTTATTTTCTTTGAACGAGGTTACTGATATGCACTTTCTTGTATTCATTATAGGCATTCCTAGTAATGAGGATATCAATATCGTTCCTCCTTTGAAGGTTTTTCTCCATCATCCACAACATTATCATTAATCTGCCTTTCTAGTATAGTACCGTGCCCTAGCTTATGTTTTTGATCTTTTATTGTGGTCACTTTTGAGATAATACTATCATATTTTGTCTTTAACCATGATCTCTACTTCAAGTTTAAGAAATTTGTGGCAACCTTGTTATATCTTCTATTCCTTCCCTTTTTGAAACTGAATTATTGTACCATCCATCAACTTTGTTTATCCATCTTCAAGTCCTTTTTGAATTTTATTTGTCTTCATCTCTATTTAAGGCTTCATCAAACTTATAACATATTCCCTCTTCAACTCTCTTGCTCATCTCATCAAGTATGAGCTTTGGTTCATTAACCTCAACAACCTCGATAATTACTCCCTAGAAGATTAGATCTACTAAATAAAAAACATGGATGAGAATTTAACACTTTATAAAATATAACGACGGAAGCAAAAATGATCGCACCAATTTCAATATACATGCACACATAACTTTTCCCTTCAAAATCTGTTGTTTCACTAATTTAATTTCTACAACATACAAGGGCTCCCTTATTGGGGTAATGACCCTTCGAGGAAAAATACTAATACAACAAGAACTTGGAATTAATTCAATTGATCAAACCATTTGTACTTCGATTTGTTAGCTGATTTGGACCGATTGCTTACTGCCCCTTGTACTGTTCCTCACACCCTGCACACTTGAATGAATGTCCTTCATCTAGTGAATGAGTACTAACACTCATCGTCTTGTGTTCAAAGATGTGTTTTCTCCCTTAGCCTAGCCTTCTTTTTATAAGTTTGAGTTATTTTATATTTATAAGTTTTTAAGACCCTCGACGCCCCCCTACGTTTCCTATAATTTGGTGGGGAGCTTTTGCATAGGCCGCTCTTGCGTATCCCCGCTCCCTCGCCTCCTTGTTCTGGAAACTTGGTGGAACATTGTAATTAATCCTCTTGACTTTAGCAAGGAATCCCCTATAACAAGGAATTGCCTAATACTTGTAAAGATACTTTCAAAATAATAATGCAGTCAGGCAACTCTTAATTTAGATGCAGAAAGCTCTCACATGGCAGGGATCAATAATCTCCAATGCATGATGAGGAGTTGTCGAGAATTGACTGAAGCGCAAGGACCTGAAACGGATGAGATGATAGCAACACTTCTAGTTGTGTTCCCATGGCTTTCTTTTGATCAAGCACAACCTCAACTTTTGAAGACTTGGGGACAATTAATAATGAGTAGTATAACTGTTGGTTGGGCCAAAAGTCCGTGGAGGTTTCATAGTCTTCGTAACTGATAATTACTTCTAATCATATTCATTCACTTGTATTTACTTTTATCATTAAGCAATTACACAAAAGATCTTTAATAGTAGAACAGTAGAATCATAAAGAGATAACCAAACAAGAACATAAGATTTTTACCATGGGGAAACCACTTGGGGAAAAACGCAACAACCTTTTTTCTATAGAGAAATTGTTCAAGTCAACAGAGATACATCTAAGTCAAACAAAATTCAAACTTACAACCCTGGTCACACTTAGTCAAACTGCCTACTAAACAAGACAATCTGCTACTCGACAAATTCGACCTTCTTCTACTCTCAGGAAAGGCTCAGTTTTGTTGCCCAGGGAAGCTCATAAACTCTACCACAAATTCGTTCTTTTATTTGCCTCAGATTTATCTTCTTTTCTTGCCTCATATTTAACTTCTTCTCAGCCTCATATGCGACTTCTTTTTTTCCTCAGATTTGACTTCTTGTTTTGCTTAGAGCTTGAGTTGCTTGCTTAAGGAGGAGGACCAAATGGTGTATATATAGTGTCTTGAGAGGCAGAATGGGTGCCTCTAGAAGCTTGGCCAACTTGTCTTGTAGGAGGGCCAATCAGGCCATCTTCGTGTGAAAATTTCTAACTAGAAATCCAACTGCAATGACTGATATTATTTCTTCTACTTATTAATTCAGAAATAAGTTATTCACAGTGTTTCTACAACAAATATCGAAATAAATTCTACTGCAGCCTTCACAATTCAAATACACAAAACGTAAATGTAAAGAAAAATACTAGTACAAGTACAATCTTAATTACACAGTGATTTTTGGACAATTGTCCCTAGAAAAACCCAATGTGGGAAAACCGGTGTAGCAGATGAGGGTTTCTTTATTAATCTTCAGCAAAACCTCATGTACAAGATACAACCAGCAGAATGGAAGAGGAATTTTTGGGAGAAATTTTACAGACAATTTTCTCACGCTTCATAGTGAAATTCTGACTTTGGAGAGGACCTGCTGCCCTCACTGCATCACCTTCTGCGCAGTCCCAACGTCACTACCTTTGCGTTGTCCCTCCTCTGCTCTCCATCTTCTCTCTGCTTTGTGTTGATTTGTGGTAGCATCGGATGTGCTCTAGCCATGAAAATTGGTGGAGAGGCTAAGGCACATAATATCTCCAAGACCCAGAAATGGCTTGGGGAAATTCCGCCCAATTGGAGAGATATTAAAATAATTAAGATTTTTAATGGATTCATAAGTCTAAACTTAGGAAAATTAAAATATTAATGGGTATTAATATAAAACTGGGTTAGAATATTCTAAATGACATGGATCAAGCCAAATCTAATCTTAGCTATTGATTAGAGACTTAATCTCGACCGTTGAAGACTCAACAGGAAAAGTATAAGAGGAGGCTTGAGGGTCAGTTGGAGATACACCAAGATTGATCAGTGAGTTCGATTTTCTGGAGCGAGGTTTGTTGAGAAAATTCGAACAAGTGATCTGTTGCAGTGAGGGGAAATGAGTACATAGCAAAGAGGCAGAGATAGTGCCATAGGGTCATCACAATGGCCAAAGAGGCTGACGCAGAGGCAGTTAGAGCTAGCAAAGGTAGCTAGAGCTACGCAGAGGCAGCAGAAGCTACACAAAGGCAACAGAAGCTACGCAAAGGCATCTAGTGATTGTGCAGAGGCTGAGGAGCCTATGTGGGTGATGCAGAAGGCCAGAGAGCTGACATAAAGGGCCAGAGTGTTGACGTAGAGGCTTTAGGGGTTGATCTGAGGCTAGTAGGGCTAACGCAGAGCCTAGGAGAAGTGCTGGAAGGATTTTCGTGGGGCAAACTTGTTAAGTTATGGTATGTTCTATGCTTAGAGCAATTTACTTTTCTTTCTTATTATTATTCATAGATTAGCGATCACATGTGCATAAGTAAAGTGCAGATAGAACATTAAACGGTCAATAGAAAACATGCCAAGACAAGAAACACAAGATGTTGGTGGCTAGCCAGGGACAAACCCCACAATGTGTGGGGAAACCCTTTGATTAAATATTATTGTATCTTCAATAATTCAGCAGAGATAAATAGTACAATAAATCTGATTTATATTAGCAGTAGCAAACCCTAGATCAGTAACATCAGCATTAGCGGCTTCATCATCAAAACTAGGGTAGTCGATATCTCGCAAATCGACTGTCGGATCAGCTTGATTCCACCACCAAAAAATGCAGCCTTCAGAGGAGGTCCAGATGAACCTACAACGCAGTTGAGAGGAGGAGATCTGATGGTCAACACTAGTCAAACTTTGGATCTGCAGTTGCAACTTCGGGTTCGGCAACTTTCTTCCACATGTGTGAGAGAGAGTTTCTTTTCTGCGCAATAGAGACGAGCCTCTTTTTTGCGGAGGAGAGAGAGAGAGATGTGATGAGATGAGTGATTGCAAATGAGGAAAAGTCCTCCTATATTTATACACAATTGTTGATGTTTGAATAGATGCGACTGTTGGGCTTCTAAGCCTACATGAGTTATAGGTCGACTTGATAATAGTTCCATAATCAAAATAAATTCATATCTCCATAAATACTTATCGGAATCGGAATCGGATGATTTTTAGATCAACCCTACACCTCTCGATGAGAGGAATCTAATAAAAATATTATGAGCCATGAATAAGATGACCCACATGAAGTTTGGCCCTAGTTGCCAATTTTAACACTCCCTTTCAACTAGGGAGAACTTCATCTGCAATCTCTCTGTCAGTCGCTACTATTCATCCATCAAATGCACTGTCCTATACAGCCAGACCCTTGCCCTGCTCTGCTCTATTCTGCCTATTCTGCTTTGTCTTGTTCTACCTTGTATTGATCTGTACTGCTCTGCTTTGTTCTGCTCTGCTTTGCTTTGTTATGTTCTGCTATGCTTTTGTCTGAATTATCAAGAAGAAGAAATGATCGAGGATGTATCATATTGACTCAAAGTTAGTCTCAGAGTATGTACCACTAGTCCCAAACCAGTCTCAACCAACCCGAAGTCAGCGTCATAGTGAGTAAAACTCCTACCACTGGCCCCAGACCAATATCATCCTCCATTGACTCAAATTCAGTCTCAGAGTGCGTACCACCAGTCTCAACCAACCCTAAGTCAACGTCATAGTAGGTACCACACCTATCACTGGTCCCATACCAATATCGCAGTCTCAGAGAGTGTACAACTGGTCCTAGACCAATCTCAACTGACCCAAAGTCAGCGTCATAGTATGTACCACTCTCACTGACCCTAGACAAGTACTGCACTGACCAGAGGTCAATCTAAGAGTATGTACCACTGGTCCCAGACCAGTCTCAACAACCCAAAGTCAGCGTCATAGTGGGTACAACTCCTACCACTGGTCCCAGATCAATGAAGGTCATCCTAGCATAGGGAGTACGGTAGATACATCGATGTGTCCATCAATACTACTATGGTCCCTAACTTCATTTCCCTGCTCATTGATCATATGAGAGGTACTTCTCATGATTCCCAGACTGCATGGGTAGGATGCCTTGATAGGAGAACTTAATCAATCCCATCCTCATAGGAGAACTAATCATCCTGCTACACAATCGCCATGGAGAACACATCATCCAAGCCTCACAGGAGAACCAATCATCCTGCTATAGAGTCGTCATGGAGAACACATCATCCAGACCTCACAGGAGAACCAATCATCTTGCTACATAGTCGTCGTGGAGAACACATCATCCAGACCTCACAGGAGAACCAATCATCCTGCTACATAATCACCACGGGGTGTACATGTACACCACGAGGGGATAGTGAATCACCCTGTGGTCATATGTCGCTCCAAGAAGTACCTCGCAACCCCTCGGAGCTCCTAGAGCTCAATGCATCATATAGGACCCTCATGAGAGGGTCTTTGAACAACATTAAGTTGTTCTCAGAAAGTCAGGAATTTTACTTTCCCTAGGGGCTTTGTCAGAATGTCGGCAACCTGTTCATCTGTACTGATATGTTGGAGCCTGATAGCTCCCCGCTGCACCATATCTCGAATATAGTGATACTTGATATCGATATGCTTGGAGCGATCATGAAATATGGGATTCTCTGACAGACGAATCCCACTCTGGTTGTCACATAGGATCACGGTGGTATCGAATGTAAATCCAAACAACTCACTGAAAATCTTTTGCAACTAGACTGACTTACAAGAGGCCATGCTAGCAGCAATATACTCTGCTTCGGCAGTGCTCAAAGCCACCAACTTCTGCTTCCTTCTCATCCGGGATATCGAAGCAGATCCCAAGGAGGAGGAGCACCTAGAAGTGCTCTTACGGTCATCCACATTGCCTGCCCAATCAGCATCAGTGTATCCAAGTATTCTCACATCTTTGGCAGTGTATCTTAACCCATAAGTGAGTGTGCCATGAAGATATCTCAACAGATTCTTGTCACCAATCCAATGTATGTGGTGAGGTTCAACCATATTTTGACTCAACGTGTTGACTGCGAAGCATATATTTCGACAGGAGTTCACTAAGAACATGAATGCTCCGACGAGTTGTCGATACTGAGTGGCATTTCGTAAAACAGGTCTAGCAACACTACCGCTTAACTTCTTGAAGTCAAGCTCCGTCGGGGTAGTTACAGGCTTGCAGTCCACCATACCAAATCTTTCTAGAATCTTCACCACATATTTTCCTTGAGATAGGAAAATTTCCCTTGGCTTCTGCCACACTTCAAGTCCTAGGTCCTTCATTTCAAATTCAGAAGCCAACTCCCTCTTACATTTGTGAATGAGAGGGTTTGTGAATGAGAGGGTCTGCACCTATTAAAAAGAGGTCATCCACATACATCACCAGTATGAGAGGCTTGTCATCTTCAACTTAAGGTAAAATTTAGCATCAGTTTCACTCCTAGTGAATCCCAACTTCATCAAGTAGTTATCAATCCTCTCATACCATGCTCGAGGTGCTTGCTTCAGCGCATAGAGAGCCTTCAACCTGCATACATGAGATTTTCGATCATAAATCTCAAATCCTTCGGGTTGCTCGACGTAGACCTCTTCTTTGATCAAACCATGTAAGAATGCAGTCTTGACATCCATTTGATGTAGGTTCGATCCTTGTGAAGCCGCAAGGGCTATGATCGAGCAAAGGGTCGTATATCTGGCAACAAGTGCAAATATATCATCATAGTCTATACCTTCCTTCTGGGAGAAACCACGAGAAACAATATGAGCCTTATACTTTTCCGTACTTCCATCTGCTGCATGCTTTATCTTGTAAAGCCATTTAAAAGTGACAATTGTCTTGTCCTGGGGTCTGGGAACTATTTCCCAGACGTCATTCTTTATAATAGACTCATATTCTTCGGTCATAGCATCCTTCCATACTTGATGCTTGACGGTATCTAAGAATGATGAAGGCTTATTTTGTATGATCGTGCCCATGATGGTTAGGTATCCCTGATACCAATTAGGTTTCTTACTTTCACGGAAGGTTTCTTGGGGTGCAGCATGTCCTTCAACATCATCAAGTAGCCTCCTAAGCCATGTAGGCCTCTTCCTAGAAGAGGAAGGCTCAGGTGTATAAATAGGATCCATAGGTTCCTCCACATCAGGAATTGTTACATCATCTACCCATAGAAACTTCGGAAGTCTTTGATCATGGAGCATGGCACAGAAAACTTCCACAATCGTATGGTTCTTCCTTTTCGCCATACCATTCTGCTCAAGAGTATGTGGTGTAGTAGTCGCCCTCTTAATGCCAGCCTCAGGTATGCCTGAGTGGGCCAACTGTAATATATCGGAGGTCTTGCTTTGGCTTGAGGGGAATGGTCCCCTTTTGAGCTTTCCTTCGACACATCCTAGAAATACACCTTCTTTCTCTACTCGGAATTCGGGCATCCCTGTCACCATTTGTCTTACATCGGGTAGAGCTTTATAATGATGATGCCAAAGTTCGGACGGAAGAGATGTGTCATAAAACATGACACCTGGTGGACTTCCATTGACCTGATATAATGAAGCAACATGAAACCCAAGAGTAAAGGCATCTTTAACATTATTTTTCCATACAGGTACCTTGTCATTGTTGAAGGTCACCTTGTAGCCTTTGTCTTCCATTGCCGAGATGGACACCAGATTCTTTTTGAGGTCAAGTACATACAATACATCTTGTAAGTGGATCATCTTACCTTGATTCAATTTGAGAGAGACATTGCCTACACCTTTCACAGGATATTTCATATTATCTCCAAGGATAATTTCCAAGTTAGTTTCTTTCTCTATCAGATTATGGAGAACTTCTTTGTAACCAGTGAAGTGCCTTGAGGCACCACTATCAATGAACCAAATTCCCATTGAGTCCGAAGGAGTAGAGGTAGATAGAGTAGTTGGTCGATAATATTCATCTTGCTTATTTTCAACAATGTTGGATTCATACCTAGAATTTCTAGCCTTCTTGAATGGTTGTCCTCTTCCTGGATTTCAAGCATTCCTTTTACCTTTGCTATTGTATTTTCCATTCTTTTGATTGCCATGAGAGTGATTTTGATCATCATCCCGGTGTGAGTCCTTTCTATCAGGGCACTCCCTTGCATAGTGGCCCGCTTTATCGCAAATATAACATCGTCCTTTTCTTCCACCCTTAGGTCCAGCCTTTCCTTTTGATTTAGTCCCGGAATTATTTATTTTCTTAGCATAAGAGGAAAAGGCAACATGAGGACCTTTAGGCATGGGTATTTCTTGCTCTTCTACCGTTGTTTCTTCTTGAATGCATCTAGCCATTAATTCCTCGAAACCAGGAATTACATTATTGTTCAGAAGAGTAGTCTTGAACATGTACCATTCGGATGGTAGTCATCCAAGAGTTGTGAGTGCCATTTCCCTGTCAATAATAGTCTCCCAAATAGATAGGAGATCATTCCTGATTTCGGTGATCCTTAAGAAGTATGCTTGCATACTCTCACCTTTACCCTTCTTAATTTCCTTCAGCTTATTTCTGAGAAACAATACTTGATTTTGCATAATTAACTTTAAAAAAACTCACCAGTCTATCAGAGATTTCCTTGGAGGTGTTCAGGTCGGAGATGTAGGCCACCAAGTGCTTGTCAATCGAGTCCCGGATGATCTTCTTTGCTTTGACTTCTCCAAATTTCCATTTTTTCCTGGCAACAACGGATGCATTTGATGGAGGCTCAACAATATTGCCTCTCACATGGTCCAACACTCCTTGATCTTCTAAGGTTGGGTCGATGGACATCTTCCATCCGTGATAGTCATATTTCTCACGGAGCTTGTCTTCTGCAGGAAAGAGCGATGAGGACCCCATAGTTATTTTAGGATAGCCTTGCCAATCTTCTCTTCAGTGATTGCTCTTGCTCTTGCTTGAGATTTATCTTCACCTCAGCTATAATACCATGTTAAGTTATGATATGTTCTATGCTTAGATAAATTTACTTTTATTTCTTATTATTATTCATAGATTAGCAATCACATGTGCATAAGTGCAGATAGAACATTAAATGATCAACAGAAAACAAGCCAAGACAAGAGACACAAGATGTGGTGGCTAGCCAGGG
>APFE031455968.1:0-11741 GCA_000404065.3 Pinus taeda
CTTGTTCTCTTATTAAAGAATCACAACAAGAGTCAAAGGAAGGGGCCTTGTAGTCTTTTCTTGACAAATGAAAGCTTCCCTTGTAGAATGGAAGGTGGAAACAAATACAGAGTAGGTTGTTCCCAAGTTAGTAAGGATGGAATAAATAAGGTTACTATCTTTTTTCTTAACCTTAACACCTTCCAAGAGATATCTAAGGGTCTTGAATTTGGACAAGAAATCTTCAATGCAAGAAAATTTATTAAGATCCAATGTAAGCAACTCATTTTCAAGTTGATGGGCTCTAATTTCATTTTTAATCCCAAAAACTTTAGTGATTTGTTCCAATGCTTCATGAGAAGTATCAAGTTCTGCAATATGGAATCTAAGATCAGGAGAAATAGACATCCCTATCAAACCACGTGCTTGATCTTGTCTATTTTCCCATTTTGCAACCTTGTCTTTATCTTTTGGTTTCTTCTCTTGGTCCGTGGCTATTCTGTAGAGACCTTTACTTCTAAGTAAATCTTCCATGTAGGATACCCATTGGAAGTAGTTAGTGCTGTCAAGAATGACTTGGCATGGACTTTCCATTTTTAAAAAAAACTGAAACTGAAGATGCTAAAAGTAAGTGTTCCAATGGATAGATCTCGAAAAATTAGGCTGTTTTAAAAAAAAGGGCTCTGCAAAAGGCTTCCAGATGAAGAAGTTATGGCTTTTTGAAAACAAATTGTTGAAGTTGCTGGCAAAGTGCGCGAATGTGCGGGAATAAAAAAAAACGCCCCCACAAAATGGAGATTTGAACCCAAGACCTCTACTCTCTTAAAATAGCTTTGAACCAATTGATCTAAACAAAAAAATTGAGATAGAGAGAGAGAGAGAGAGAGAGAGATAGAGAGAGAGAGAGAGCGCGAGGGGGCGGGGGGCTTTGGGTTGCGTGCTTGCCTTGAGAAACCTCTTTTTCCCTACAAAACACAAAACACAAAACCCAACACGGACATGCAAAGAAAAACGAACCTTATGGCTTGAAGTTAGCTTTACCCAAAAAACGAAATATTAAAAAAAAATTGAACCTTGCGGCTCAAAGTTAGCTTTAGCCGAAAAACTAAATATTTTTCTCAATGTTTTTTATTTTCCGAGATCACACTAAGGTGTAGGGAAAAGAGCATACGTATGAGAAAAAATCCTTCCTTTCTGTTTCTGATTTGCCCAGATCGCATAGAGTTGCCAGGCAAAGAGCATACACAGAAATGAAAGGTATAGATCCGGTTAAAAAAAAGCTAAATAAATCGAAACCAAAATAAGCAGAGAGAAAATAACAGTAAACTGCAAATAAAGACTGTATACCTCCAGATCTTAAAAATGACGCAGATAGGGCTACCGGAAACCTTTTCGCGTGAAACGAAAGGGGTTCCTCACTGAAACAGATGCTCCGAACACAACAGAGCAGTCCTCTTGGCCCGAAAGCAGTCAGAAATAGTAGATCTAGGAAACAAAAGCTGCATGCAGTTCTACCAGCTTCAGATTTGGATCACCAATGGATGCGGCCCTCAAATAGCTCTGATACCATGTAGGAATATACAGGGAAAGTTCCTCAGATAGAACACCAGAAGGACACTGCTCACAAATAGATCACAGATCAATACACTAGTATTTTGACGTGATTAAAACCCTCAGAGAGGGAAACAGTCCACGGCCTGCGCCAACATGGCTACTACAGGCAATTTATTAATAAAAGAATGAAAATTTACATAAGCTTATCTCATGCACGGTTAACCTACAAATGACCCTCCATGCGCTTTAAATAGAATTCATGGACCAATCGGGTGTCAAGCCCCGGATCAAGTGTCGGTAATACCGAGGAGAGAATGAACCGTCGGATCACTACATATGGTGACCGTCGGATTGTAAGTTACAAAATGTACAACGGTAAAGAAACACACTTTACCTAACTCTATACCTAACTCTATACTAGACCAAGTTGAACTTAACTATTTCCTATGTATCGGAATATCCTAACACTCTTTGAGGGGGCAACCTCCTTTACATTACATAAATGAAAAGTTCTTAGATGATTCAAATGACAAAACCTCCTTTATATATATAGGAGTCTAAGGAGTCACAATATAACCTAGTCGACCTAACAATAATAATATAAAGCCACAAAAATAACAATAAAGGGATTGTATGGGGAAGAGTAATAAAAATATGGGGACAATAAGGGCACAACAATATTAATAAGGGATACAAATACAATAGTAATGGGGTAAACACTACTATTATAGGAACCTATCACTTTCTTTAAGTCAGATGAGACAACAACTTCAGAAAATGTCTGAGTCATCATAGTCCTAGTTGTCTCATCCTTCATTGCGTCAAATTACCCAATTCATGATGGGAAGAAGGATTTCTCATCGGTCATTCATTTCTGTAGAACTATTCTTCACAAAACCCTAATTTAATGCAATCAATATATCAAGCTCTCTTTCTTATTGTGCTTGTATACTTGCTTCTATTTTTCACAAGGATTGATAGAGAACTGGTGAGAGTGTTATGAACTTCTTCTATACGATCTTCAAGATTGAAGGCTTTAGGTGAGGTGCACTTATTATCAAAGGTGCTCCAATTTCCTTTATTGACAGATCCTTGAAAGGTTGGATTTTCACCTAGAATTGTTGTTCCTTTGTTGTTTCTTGTTTCAGTTGTGGCTGCAGTCTCATAGTAATTAATGATTTTGAGTCTTCACCGAGATGTCATGTCAATCATGCTTTGTGCTACAAGATTAATCTAAGGCAAATCAATGTAGGATCACAACCAAGTTCAATCATAGGTCAAAATTTTAGAAGGCTACTTCCTTTATAACAAACATTGTCGCTGTCTTATTTGTTCACATAATCATTGCCCTAAAGGTCTTTAATTTACTGACAGAATGTGCTTTAAACAAAATCATTGTATTCATATGATTGCAAGAACCCTTAACTTTTCCCTGTTGATTATGGGAGCTGTAAAGATCCATACGAGTTTATTTTAGCTCAGGGTAGATAAAATAACTCTAATTCTTAGATAATATGCTAATGATGTTGATGATTTCGAGGGCCAAGATTGAACATAAATTAAGAATGTCCATGATACAGTGAATAGGAGCCTAAAACTAAAGATGAATCAAATGAGATCGAAGCATAGCTTAACCATTGTAGTGTCAAAAACATAGTTAAATCACACTGAGAGGAGAGTTGGGCCTTCTCTTTTAATCCTAATGCATTACAAGGAATTTTGAACTATCTTAGAGGGTTGAAATGTTAGAGATGGAGTATAACCCTTGACTATTTCAAAGTCTAGAATTTATGACATATGGAGAACCACTTGTAAATGAGAAAGTAACCATTAAAAGAACAAAATAAGCTATAAGCCCATAAGCCCTTTCAAAGTTTGTCTGCTTGCCAAATCTTTTAAAGTTCCTTAAGGGCATACTAGATTTCGGAGAGAACAATGAATTATTCTTTTGGAGTTGACTGCTAATGCCAATATTGGTCCGTCTACTGAAGATATATATGCTAAGAAAAATTGTACTGAGAGAAGGATTCGCAAAGAACGGAGCTTGGCTTCAAATGGTCATTATTGCACCCGATCCTTTCTCTTCTTCAATTAGTTGTCATTAAAATTTCATCAAAAAGATACAAAGTACAAAATCTTATGAATCAAGCTTCCTAGATGTAAATTAGGCTCGTTCACAACTTCGTTTGTGAACAATACTACTGCATAACATTGTCTTAGTCAAACGAGATGTAACATACCTATCATCACTAGTTCAGGATTTTAACTATATATATTTAAAAATTATCCATACTTATCTATACATAATTACAAGTGTGGTGATACTATATGCAATGCTAACTAATCAGAGACTAAACCTAACAGTGATGAAACCTTCAACAAGGTCTCTAAGTTTCCATACCATCGTGATCATTGATTTATTGAGATGCCAATGTGCTGGAGTATGGATATCAATACTTTAGTTCAGGATTGCAATTATGCCATTGTCCTAAATAGAAATCTATACCAACATATACGGTGACAAAAATATTCTGAAGAAACCAGACAGTGGATATGGAGAATCCATACATCAAATAATGTCAAACACAGGGATGAAAAATCATAGTATCAAAATCACTATTGTAAAGTAGAGAATACCCAAAATGCATGGTAGAGAGACATTGCAATTATAGATCCTCGGGGTAGGCAAAATAAGTAGTAGATGGCAATCTAGTCCACAGATCTTTAGTCTACCATCTACAATGAGAATGATTCCAACGAATCTCTTCAAACTCGATAGAATATCCAATGTAATTTATGTTGATCCAGAAGACCAATAATACCCACAAAAATTTGTTTCTCATTCAAAAATTGAACACACAGTGAAGGGAATTAGAAATATGTAGCCTGATTGTTTTCTAGTGGTCCGCTATAAGTAACATCTTAGAGTATTTTTATGAAATATAATTCCCAGAAATTGATACAAAGACACAACACAACACTTCATAATGGTGATTGTATCACCATCAAATCCTAAACCCCATAAGCTAAGTGGTTAGAGAAAACAGATCTTGTTTATGAATATGTTGAGAAAATGTCCTCTTTCTAGTTGCAAGATCATTTTGAGCTATATCATTGATAATTCTAGAGTGCGCCTTTTCTAGGCCCCAAAATTGTTCCTTAGCATTGAATTCATGTGGATTTGTTAGAGGTTCATTGTCTACATTTCCTTTTAAATATCTAGTGCATGAATGATTGTCCACATGTTCATGGAGAAGAGAACATATTTCCATTTGATGTCGTCCGGAGAGACATTTTTTATTTGGTCAAGCATGTATTCTTGACATCATTTTTGTTCTCAGCGCTATAGTTGTATATGTCATCGAGGGTTTCATTAGAGGTTTAATCAATCCTTAGGTGATGTCCAACTTTGTTATTGTCAACAATAGAGCTATCTATATGTGGAAATGGATTTGTATGACTGAAAGCTTCAATAATTGTGTGTTTATAACATACCCTTTTTTGTCTACCAAGGAATATCCATCACATATGTCAATAACTTTGTTTTTCGAATGAGTATTGATAGTAAAAGGAAGAGACTTCCATATCCCATCTACCTTGAGGAATAAATTTAGATCATAGGCATAAAAAATAGCAAGATTGTCAGATTCTGTGATATAGGAACTTTTAGGATTGAAATATAAAATTAATTGTTTCGTCACTCATATAATCATAATGGTCACAT
Organism: Pinus taeda; assembly: GCA_000404065.3. NCBI lineage: Eukaryota > Viridiplantae > Streptophyta > Pinopsida > Pinales > Pinaceae > Pinus > Pinus taeda. Next base: position 5,258 of record APFE031455968.1, read on the forward strand.
TATTTCTTTGCTAGCTTTGAAAAAATTTATTGACCTCAAACTCTAGGAAACCATGATTACTTCCATTTATTTCTTACATGATCATGATTAACATCAAAGTGCAACATGGGGGTTACGTTAACCCTACTCAAAATCACAATGAAATGTTGAGGTGCCAAGTGTATTACCATGAAAATCTACAACTCCCTTACTTTCAATGTCTATGAAAATAGGATTAGTTTATTGAAGTGTATTTTTGTGACCTTAAAAGTGTTTTTAGGATTTAGATTATCAGCAAGGAAAGCATGATATTCATCATACTTTTCATATGGTTGATCTTTTCGGGTAGAAACATGGTTTCTACCTGCCTAAAACTGCATATGGGTTGTACCATTGGTGGAAATATTAAAAAAATCTTCGTTTCCTCTATTTATCACTTTGTCATGTAGGGAAAGAGAGTACAAGAATATGGGTCAGTCTACCTCGTAACTGTATAGTTGTTGAGTCTCAATTTTGATTATGTGATCTCGGAAGGTTCTAAGAGTATATAAACTCTTCTCCATTTATGTCCTTTCCTTGCAAGACATGGAGAAGGGGATATAGAGTCTTCTTATTGGAACGTTGAGGTTGTTTGACTTTGTATATTTTCTTATTATCTAATCATCTGAAGAAAAACAGAGTTACAAAAATACAAATTTAAATGCCTCACAAATGTACAGTTCGTGAGCTCAACTGCAACTCTGAGAACATGGAATATTATGTGTGGAGTATATAGACTCTTCTCAATCGATGCCCTTGCATTGCAAGACCTTCATAGGGGCATACAAATTTTATCAATAGGACACATATGCTTGTATAGTTCTTTATTGTCCTAATCATATGACGAAAACTAGAGTAAAAGAATATGGGTTTCAATGCTTCGCAACTATATATTTCTTGAGGCTTAGTTGCGACTTGGAGAACTAGGAATATTTTGAAAAGAGTTTATATATTCTTTTCAATCCATGTCCTTTCCTTGAAGGAACTTGAGAGGGGTATATAGATTCTTTTCAATGGAAAACAATTTCCATTTGTATGGTTTCTTATGATCTATTCATCTGCAGAACATCAAAGTGAAAGGATTTTTTGGGGACCTATATTCAAAATAAGGCTTGAATAGAATCTCCACTATCAAATCATCCAAGGGTAGGCTTACTTAAAATATGAAATTGAAAAAAAATTTACTTCTTAATCCTCCCTAGAAAATAATTTTCAATTGCAAAGACTAAGAACAAAGAATACAGTGTGACTAGTCTTTAACCTTCGTAAGCTAGCTGCCATGACTCTCATGCCATATGTGTTTTTCCAATTATACCTAGGCACATATGGAATGAGAGTCATGGGATATTATCATCTGACCATCTTAGTTTCTTTTATGTTAAGTGATTGGGAGTATTAAGACTCCTCCATTCATTATTTAAATCATGGAAGTGATACTAGTAGATTTGAGTGAGATTCTAGGTGAGGTCCTGTAAATTAGATCTGCTTATCCAACTAACTATGCTATTATTTATTCTCAAGCATGTGAGGATGTGATTCCTAATGGATAGAAATAATACATTGTGAATTTATTAAAATGAGTCTCCCAGACAGGCCTTCTTCTACTTATGTTTTATAGAACACATATCATCTGATTATTCTAAACATCAATACCCAATAGCCAAACTCATTCATATACCTCTTAAATATTTCTCCTTTGCAAATAGGTTGAATGATCCTAAATTCAAAGGCAAAGTACCATCGTTCACTTCATGAAATCTCAAAACAACTCTGAGGGTTAACCCACCTTCATTAGATGAATAGAAAGTATTATCACATCTATTTAGGTTGCATTTTTATGTGCATTCGTGGATTCCTTAGCACAAGCATACACCACAATGATGATGTGGTTTTGTGCTTGTGTTGATGTGAGAAATGGCATTTTATGAACAATGTTGCTCAGTGTTCCTTGAATAGAGTTTAGATTCTTATAATCCTTGTTGGCATGTGAACATTTGTCAAACCTTCTACATTCTCATGATGTTGATGTATTGATTAATTTAGTGAAATTGGCACCTCCCTTTTGACATATTTTCATTACCAAATTTCCAAATTCTATAAAAAAAGGTTGAGCAAGGTTGCAGTGAGTGAACTCTAGTGTTTTTGCTGAGGCAGAAGCCATGCTTCGTCAAATGTCTAGTACTACATTTCTCAGTGTACTTCAGGACTTATGCTCTCTTTCTTCCTCACTTAACAACGGAAGGGATGATTAGGTACCAACTTATATATATCATGATGAAAGTGTTATTATAATCATGAGTCTAAATTTAGTTGTTGAACTTCTATGGCAACAACTAGGTCTCTGCATCAATAAGATAGAAACGCTGGTCATCTTAATTGTCTAGTATACCTTATGTGAGATTTGAGTGAGATTATAGATGACGTTGTGTAAATTAGACCTTCTTATCCAGCTGACTGTGCTATTATTTATTCTCAAGCTCTTGAGGATGTGATTCCTAATGGATAGAAATAATACCTTGTGAATTTATTAAAATCAGTCCTCGAGACATGCCTCCTTCTACTTATGTTTTGGAGAACACATATCACCTGATCGTTCTAAATATCAAAACCCAATAGCCAAAATCATTCCTATACCTCATTAATATTTATCGTTTCCAAATAGGATAAATGATCTTAAATTCAGAGGCAAAGTACTAGCCTTCTCTTCATGCAATCTCAAAATAACTTTGAGGGTCAACCACCTTCATTGGACGAATGTAAGGTATTATCACATCTATTTAGGGTTCTCTTTATGTGCATTTGTGGCTTATTTAGCACAAGCGTACACCACAGTGATGATTCAATTTTGTGCTTGTGCTGAGGTGAGAAATGGCATTTTATGAACAATGTTGCTCAGTGTTCCTTGAACAGAGTTTAGATTGTTATAATCCTTGTTGGCATGTGAAGGTTTGTCATACCTTGTATATTCTCATGATGTAGATGTATTGGTTAGGTTAGTGAAACTAGCACCTCCTTGTTGACATATTTTCGTTACTAAATTTCCAATTGCTATAAAAAAAAATTGAGCAAGGTTGCAGTGAGTGAACTCTAGTGTTTTTGATGAGGCAGAAGCCATGCTTCATTCAAGTCAAATTTCTAGTGCTACATTTCTCAGGGCACTTCAGGACTTGTGTTCTCTTTCTTCCTCACTTAAAGAGGGAAAGGATGATTAGGTACCAACTTATAGATATCATGATGAAATTTTTATTATAATCACGAGTCTAAATTTAGTCGTTGAACTTCTATGGCAACAATTGGTTCTCTACATCAATAAGATAGAAAAATTGGTCATGTTCATTGTCTACTGTGTCTTGTGTGAGATTTGAGTGATATTCTGGGTGAGGTTCTATAAATTAGACCTACTTATCCAGTTAACTGTGCTATTATTTATTCTCAAGCACCTAAGTATGTGATTCCTAATGGATAGAAATAATACCTTGTGAATTTATTAAAATCAGTCTCCGAGACAGGCCTTCCTCTACTTATGTTTTGGAGAACACATATCACCTAATTGTTCTAAACATCAAAACCCAATAGCCAAACTCATTCCTATGCCTCTTCAATATTTCTCCTCTCCAGATAGGCTGAATGATCCTCAATTCACAAGAAAAGTACCAACCTTCTCTTCATGCAACTCAAAACAACTCTGAGGGCCAACCCACCTTCATTGGATGAATGTAAGGTATTAGTACATCTATTTAGGGTTTATCTTTATGTGCATTTGGGGCTTCTTCAGGACAGGCGTGCACCACAGTGATGATTCAGTTTTGTGCTTGTGCTGAGGTGAGAAATGGCATTTTATGAACAATGTTTCTTAGTGTTCCTTGAACAGAGATTAGATTTCTATAATCCTTGTTGGCATGTGAAGGTTTATCAGACCTTGTATATTCTCATGATGTAGATATATTGATTAAGTTAGTGAAATTAGAACCTCCCTGTTGACATATTTTCATTACCTAATTGCCAAATTCCATTTAAAAAAAGGTTGAGCAAGGTTCCAGTGAGTGAACTCCAGTGTTTTTGATGAGGCGGAAGCCATGCTTCTTTCAAGTCAAATTTCTAGTGCTACATTTCTCAGGGTACTTCAGGAATTGTGCTCTCTTTCTTCCTCACTTAACGATGGAAAGGATGATTAGGTACTAACTTACAGATATCATGATTAAAATGTTATCATAATCACAAGTCTAAATTTAACTATTGAACTTCTATGGCAACAACTCGGTCTCTCCATTAGTAAGATAGAAAAATTTGTCATCTTCATTGTCTACTGTACCTTGTGTCTGATGATGCTAATGGATTTTTACTCTCTCTACCACTAGGCACATAGAAGTTCTTGCCATATATTGACATATTTTTGTAATATGTGAAAAGTTTCAACCTCATTAAATGGCACTTACATAGCTACAATACACAAGTGCTACCTCTAGAGAGATAAAATCAGCTGCAAGTTCATTTGATTCCTTAGTGCCCAAGATACTAGCCCATTGTAACAAATACCTCAACAAGTTAAAACTCAATCTAGGGACCATTGAAGAGTTAGATCCAACATTCAGTATTGTAATGAGAATATATGAAATACACCAATCTTATCTATGCATTAATAAGCAACATTTGACAAACACCTTTGGCAACTAGCCTTTAGTTTTTACTAGAGATACATGAGAATATATGAAATACACCAACCTTCTCTATGCATTCATAAGCAACATATGACAAACACATTTGGCATCTAGCCTTTAGTTTTTACTAGAGATGCATGAAGCATTATATAAACACAATGAAATATTTTAGGAAGTCCATTCAAATGTGGAACATTACTATGGAAGCCAAGCTAAGCATTGATTTTAGACCTTGCATGCACATTTCATGGATTGTTGTAGTAGTGACATGAAAAAGGACTAGGTCAGTTATATCATATATGTCAAAGATAGTTTAACTCAAAGTATGAAACTGTCATTTAAGCTATAAACCTGACTAAATGGTCCAAACATGAAACTGTGACCCTTCCTTGCAAGTTGCATGTGCTACCAATTAGTCATAGTTAAATGGTTTTAGATTCAATATGAGAGTAATCTTATATAGGAGCTATAGGGTTTGGGAAGTCACCACAGAACAAATGCCAATGGGTTAATCTCCTAAAATAAGGTGCTAACATAGTCTGCTGAGAGGTACATTTTGCATCAGGATAACCCCTAAACTAATATCTTTTTATGAGGAAGAAAAAACATGGAAAATGTTTGTTTAAGTAGGAATACATCTTGTCAATTTGGTCTAGATTAAGTGATTAAAAGAGAAGGTTGCTAGGCTATCCACCATTTCATGGATTGATATAGTGATGAGACAAAAGAGGCTCTCTCTTGAGACTTGACTTGGTAATTCATAACAATTGTGGTCTTGGTGCCTTAACTTAGCGAGAAAATGCCAAAACTCTATTGATGCACAAAAATTTTTAATGAATCTACCTCAAAATATGACATAGTCACTAAATATGACATGCATGGTTTTACCAAGGAGGCTCTAAAATTTTCAACAGTGAAACTTTACATTGGTATGGTCAACCTACATCGGGAGAAACGAAACATTTTTTAATAAGATGCCAACAAAACTTGGACACTGTTGTGTGGGATTATTGCTTGGTACTTGCATATTGCACAATGACCTCTGTTGGTTGAGCTAGCAGGAATTGAGCTCTTCAGGTGGATCTTCCTGGTACAAATATTCCTTTCCTTCTAAGACCTTCATAGGGGTATATAGATTCTTTTCAATAGAATACATATTTGTCTGTATAGTTGTTTATTACGTAATCATCTAAATGAAAACTGATTACATGAATATGGGTTAGATTGTCTCTTAACTATATAGTTGCTGAGTCTCAATTGTGATTACGTGAACATGGAAGATTTTGAGAGTATATAAACTCTTAATGTATTATGATTTCTCTTGTAATGTTTGATCCAGATTTAAATAGGAATGCAATAGATTACAGAGATAACCATAAATACGGAGATGCGATAACCATATACACAAATATGCAGTGGAAATAATACTTCATTTCATTAATGGAAAATACCGAAATGTGCTTACAACCAGAAATGGAAATAAACCAGCTAGGGCGATGGTAGCTTATCTCTGAGAAGAAATATGGCGGCTACATACCTCTGAACTGTTCCGAATTGTGTTACAATGAGGCTCGAAGGCCTATTTATTATTGAGAAACAATAGAAAACCCTTCACATTCCAAAACCTAACCCTAGAAGATGAAACACCAAATTGTGGGCCCCGTTTTGGGTAAATTGGTACATCAATTTCCTGGGTTCGTAACTTTCTCATACGATCTCCGTTTGACGCATATGATAGCTCGTTAGAAAGATCTATTCAAGAACTACCACTTTGGGGAGGGAAACATTGGTCCATGAACCCATGTTGC
>APFE031455968.1:28353-43455 GCA_000404065.3 Pinus taeda
TAGCATTCAAAAATATAGTTTCAACAATGAAAAATAACACATTGTATTTTTCACTCTATAAATGTTTGCGCATGAATAAATTTGATCCCTACATCTACACTTAAGATGGATCTATGATGGTATATATTGGATACATTACTATGATCATTTGTCATTAAAAAACTTTATACTTAATATATAGCTTGTATATTAATCTATTATTCATTAAGTAAGCCTCAACCAACTTTGTTTTTAACATAAAAGTAGTAATAATAAATAATAAATAAATTATGCTACTACTGCCATTCAACATTTAATTTGATCCTAAAAAAATATTTTCTCCTCAACTCTAAAATGGTGCAAACTTCCTACAATAGTATGTAATGATGATGGTGATAATGATTTTTCTCATCCACTAAAACCAAATATGGTATATAAGAAGGTAAAAAGATATTACTAAAAGTTATTTGGATTTTTATTGTTATGCTCAAAAAGCATTAAAAGAAGTGTTTCAAGATAGTCATAATTTTGTTTAGTTATACAATCAAGAAGGTTGGTAGCATCACAAATATTTTGAAATTTAATTCCAATATGAGTATAAACAGGATGATCTATGAGAGGTTTTTAATCTTCAACCATATTACTAATGTTGCAAAGGTGATAGACTTTTAAATTGTGCTAACACTCTCTTAGTGATAATCATAACTTAACACATACATGATATTTACTGTATCGGATTATAATTAAATGGGTTAATAATAGTAACATACACATCATTTTTACATAAAATAACCTTAACAAACTTATCTTTTAATATAAACCATAAAAATTATTAAAATAGATAACTTAAGGAATCCAGATTAAGATGTGAAAGATTTGCTTTTGCAAGTTTATATAAATTTGTTTTATGAATTTTATCGTGATAATTTTTACAAAAAAAATGGGGAATATCTAAGTTAACATTAGTGAACTAAGTGACTTTCTAATTCCTCATTTTGAATAAACTTAATCTAGTTAAAGTTCTAAATAATGATATATATTGGACACATTACTAAGATCATTTGTCATTAAATAACTTTATACTTAATTTATATATTGCATATTAATCTATTATTCATTAAGTAAGCCTCAATCAACTTTGTTTTTAACATAAAAGTACTAATAATAAAGAATAAATAAATTATGCTATTACTCGCATTCAACATTTAATTTGATCCTAAAAAAATATTTCTCCTCAACTCTAAAATGGTGCAAACTTCCTACAATAGTATGTAATTATGATGGTCATAATGACCATTATCATCCACTAAGATCAAATATGGTATATAGGAAGGTAAAAAGATATTACTAAAAGTTATTTCGAAATTTATTGTTATGCTCAAAAAGCATTAAAATAAGTATTTCAAGATCATCATAATTTTGTTTAGTTAAACAATCAAGAAGGTTGGTAGTGTCACAAATATTTTGAAATTTAATTCCAATACGAGTATAAACAGGATGATCTATGATAGTCTTTTAATCTTCAACCATATTACTAGTGTTGCAAAGGTGATAGGCTTTTAAATTGTGCCAACACGGTCTTAGTAATAATCGTAACTTAACACATACTTGATATTTACTATATGAGATTATAATTAAATGGGTGAATAATAGTGACATACACATCATTATTTTCATAAAATAACTTTCACAAACTTATCTTTTAATATAAACCATAAAAAATATTAAAATAGATAATGTAAGGAATCCAAGATTAAGATGTGAAAGATTTGTTTTTGCAATTTTATATAAAAAAATTTTATAAAGTTTATCATGATAATTTTTACACAAAAAATGGTGAATATCTACATTAAAATTAGTGAACAAAGTGTCTCTCTAATTCCTCATTTTGAAAAAAACTTAATCTAGTTAAAATTCTAAATTCTAATTTTAAATTCTAAATCCACTGACTACTTCCAAATTTAATGGAATATGTGTTATATACCCTTAAAAAATAATACTTGAAACTACATATACAACCTTTTGGAAAAAATTATACATGTAGTTTATTTTTACTTACCATGCCCAATTAAAAAACTTTCCCATTAAAATACAAATCCCTTACTTTAATTAAGTCTTTCAAATCTTCTTTTAGAAAACACCATTTTCAAAAATTCTCTAACAAGCAAACTTATTTCTTAAAAAATAAAAAGAATAAATAAATAACCCTGCTTTTGAAATGACTCACGAAAACTTTTCTTCGTGAAATTTGACATTTCAATCAAAAGTCTGGAGCGTTTTGTTTCGTACCTTTGCAGTATGTCACTATAACACAGTGTTCGTGATATGGAAAGAGCGTGAGGTGAAAAACAGTGAGTTATGTTGATTAACGCGAGCTCTTGCACTGGAGCCGAGCGTTAGTAACCCTAACTCATTTTGGTACTTTGTGTGGGCGTTAGTACGCTGTGTTTAATGCTGTAGGGTTTGTGTGGGCGTTAATACGTTGTGTTCAATGCTGTTGGGTGTGTTAATATGCAAAAATTTCTCAAAAAAAAACATTGACTTTCTATTGATTTTTTTTCAATTAGGTTCATCTTTTCTTTGGCTAGCTTAGCTGTAGCTGGCTTGAATTTTTTTCAATTAATTCATCTTTGCTTTCGCTGGCTTAGCTGTAGCTGGTTTCTTGGTTCTCTTGCTGCTTCAAACTTCTTGAAACTTTTGCTGGGTTACACTGGCTTCTTGGTTCTCTTGTTGCTTCTTCAAAGGTTTTTGCAAATTTCTTGAAACTTTCGCTGTGTCAAAGAGTCTTATGCCTATTGGTCTATTTTCTCTGCTTCTTTCTCTTCACTCCAGTTGCTACTAACTGAGTAAGTTTTATGCAAACTAGCTTCGCTTCTCTTTTGGTGCTTTCAAGGAGTTTCACTTAACCTAAGCTCCCATACTATGAAAAAAAATTGAAGAGAGCAAAATATAGAGCAAAGGACTTGCTCTTCTCAGTATTACAAATCAGAGTATTAAGACTCATTAAATAAGATTACATTACAAACATCAATTACTACTGGATTCAAACTGAACCTAATGAAACTGAACTAAGACATGTGGAGGGATTTTTTTGATTCTTTTGACACTAGTTGGAATTAGATTCTCCAACATATATTTATATTATTGGTAAAGATTTAATTTAATTCTTTTATGTTTTCCATAAAATTACAATTTTTGTTTATTAAATTGTATTTTTTTATAATGTTGTATTTAATATTTAAAAATAAATAAATACTTAAAGTATTTAAGTCACTCATCATAAATTTATAATTTTTTTGTCGTTTTATTAAAATTATAGTGTTTTTGTTCAATTGTATTTATTTACTTGGTAGAAAAAAAATTAAACATTTAAATTCCTCAAATTACATTGTTCATATTTATAATTTCAAAAATACACACTTCAAACCTAGTTCTAACCAATTTTAAATATCTAACTATTTTATTTTTGTTCAAATTTATAATTTCAAAATATACACTTCAAATCTAGTTTTAACTAATTTCAAATATCTAACTATTTCATTTTTTAGAGTTTTTTTTGCCTTATTATCCAATTAAATTTACTATATAATCTAATATGAATTTGTTAAAATTACCAGCTTAATCCGGAAACACAAGACTTAAAAAAAAAAACAAAAAACAAAAAAATGTTTCCCTGCATTGCAACTAAAAACTCCAGTTAGATGAAGCAAAAAAAAACTATACCATGACAAAGCAAAAGCATATAACAGTTATTACAGATGCCATGAATATATCCATGGCAATGTGCATTGTCATATTTGGGAAAAAAATATATATTTTTTAAGGCGGCAGTCTAATTAATTGTTTTTTCCATCGGAAAAATATAGACGTTTTCGCGGTATTTTGATAAAATTTAATAAAAAAATTAAATTTTCTAAATCTAAATTACAGTTATCAAAATTTAATATTTTAAGTGTTTATAAGGTTTTTGATAGTACTGAATCTATTTCCACCAACAAAAACATGATTCAAAAGCTGCTATTACAAGATTTTTTGAAAAAAAAAATTACACAAATTCCAACCAATTCTTCAGCTTCCATAAACTACTCCCTTTTTAAGGCAAACGAGTTGTCCAGGAAATTATGGAAATTCCAGTCATATTTAGAGAAAATCGTGCAGGGATTTTTGCAAATCCAAGTTATAGTTGTTAAACTTCAAAATTTTAAGTGTGTTAGAAGTTTCTCTATAGTGCTGAATCTATTTCCACCATCAAAAACACAATTCAAACACTGCCTTTACAAAAAAACTTGAAACTTTTTTAACCCAATTCCTACCACTTTTAATTGTCCTAGCAATTCCTATGCCTCTTTAAACTACTCCTTTTTTAAGTAACTAGTCCACAATGATGGTGTGTCAAGTCATCGACTTTGACATCATCACCACGTCGATACTGACAGAAGCCGAACGATCACGAATGTTCTTTATCATTACCCAATTACACCAACTTTTACTTATTCAAACTCTTCCTTGTCGTACAGGTCACCAATTCCAACGCAGTCGCCATCCAAAGGCTCTCATGTCGACGCCCTACTAAGTAACCAAATGGCTAGCATCAGAAATTTCCGGACAGAAACCTTCTGCAGGGAGAAATGTGTGTAGCCTTGGCCAAAGTGTAGTCAAAACGTCCCATTCCTTGCAATTATTCTTTCCTTCCACTGAAATTTTATTGATTTGATTGGACGAAAAAACGAAACCTGGTGGATTCTACTGAGTAGCCTTTGGAATTTCAGTAATTGATAACTACACCCTTTTGTTTTAGCGGTTTTTGGATTGACCCAGTTAATCGAAAGTACTATAAATTAATAAACATTGTGGAGTTCAGAATCACCGAATATATCAATCACCAAATTCCGCGTTTCTAATCATTTAGCAGAACTGCAATCTTCGGAATTTCCTGGAAATGTAGGTCGTTTCAATCTCACTGGCTTTCCTCGAAGACGTGCGTCGATTTTTCAAAGGTGTGGGGTCAATTTGTATCATCCACAGACACCTCTAACATCTTTTACTAGCACTTGGCTTCTGGATTATGAATAAAATATATAGATTCGTACGGTGAGGTGAAATAGTAGAGTAGGGTTCGAAGTGGAGTGGAAACGATGGGCAATTTAATTTTGACATTATCACTCTTCCACAAGAGAAAAGGAATTGGATTTCTTCGTATTTACTCATTCTTACTTTTTCAGACATTATTGTTGTATCGCCTCCAGTAACGAATGATAAAAACACAACGAAACGAAGCGAACGCAATGTGATCGTCATGCTGTCAACTCTGTGGGCATAGCAAACATTTCAACCGCAAAAGAATTTGACGTTTTCCATGCAAAGGAGCTGCATGGAGAAACTGGCAAGGGCACTATCATCATGCGTATTACATTTAAAAATAATGCACTATTATACATTTAAAAATACAAAATACAAATATATGGAGTTGTCTATAATGCGACTTTTTGGAGATTCCGGTGACGGAATACGGCTGAAGAAATGAGGTTAAATCTTGATTTTTAGCAGTTAAAATTGTTTTTTAACTGCATATTTGGATTGAGTGCCCTGGAAAACCCCTGGGAGCCATTGATTGTGCAGAAACTAGCTATCAAACTTGAGATTCCAATGAAACGGTGCCGGATTTTGACTGGAAAAATCCGCCGGAAAGACTTTCAAAAAGTCTCGTTATAGACTACTGCCAAATATATTAGGTAATATATTTGTTAGAATATTTTTTGGTTAGAATATTTTCTGGTTTAATTTGTTTAAAATTTTTTAGGAATTTATTAGAATTACAAATTTGAGACGTTTACAATCTAGTCTTCCAAATTTATAATTAAAAACTAATTTTAAACCACAAAAATCAAGATTTGATAAAAAATATTTTTTGTGTTGAGATTTATGTGATTTATAATGAATTAAGTAAAGTCTTTCAGCAGAAATTACATAAGATAAATTTTTGGCCAATACTTTTCAAATTAACAAGTGTAGTTCATCATAGGGCAAGAAGATTCCACAGAATTCACATAATAGAAATTTTTGGCCAACACTTTTCTAATTATCAAGTGTGGTTCATCGTAAGATTAGAAGAAGCAGACCATGACAAAGGCTTAAATAGAGAACAATGTAAAAACATAATTTAAAAAGAAAAATTTGTTGAAATTATATCTTTACACGCTCTCTATTTAAACCTTTACCATACCTATTATTTATTTCTAAAAATATTTAACTTTAAACAAATAGTTTATAGGTATAAAAATACTTTACTTAAAAATATTTTTTTATAAATTCAAAAAAAGCACCGTAATAATTACACAACTACTTCAAAATTTTGTGAAATTTGCTGATAGGCCTATATATTTCCTTTGTAGTAGGTTAGTTGACTTTTTCTAAATATAATGAGAGAGATTAAATAGGCTTTGTCTTAGTGGGTAGATCTACGGCTGTGTCGCGAAGTAGGGTGAAGTGACGTGAAAAAATATTTGAAAGTTATAAAGTTTGAAAAAAAATTATAAAGAATGAAAAGAGATATTTATAAAAAGAGTTTTAATAGAGAAGGAAAGAAAATGCTTATAAAAAGAGTTTTTAATTAAAATAATAATAATGTGTAATGATGAAAAAAATCTTCATTAATACATGTAATAATAGCAATCAGTTTTATTAAGAAAAGATAAGAATTCCGAGTGATACAAAAATAAAAGTAAAAAAAAGGATTCAATTGTAAAATGCTAAAAAGTATATATATAAGATTTTATATTATTATATTTGAAAAGAAAATAAATGTAACATTTAGAAATATGTATATCTTGTATTAGAGGAATTAAGGAAAGAAAAAATTGGAAAAAATTGAAAGAAATATAAATTTAATAAAAAATAAAAGAAATTGTTATAAAAAAATAAATTAAAACTTATTCATAAAAATATAAGCTATAAGAAGTAATATATATATTCCACATCTTTTGACTATTAAGTTAATTCGACTATAACTATTTTGGAAATCTTTTTCTCTTTGATCATATAAACAAGATTTGAAGAATGACAATTAGACACTCTTTTCTTGTTGTCCAATAGACCACATTAGTCTTAGTGGAGGTTAATCATCATCATCATATTGTTAAAACAAGAAAAATGTAGCTAGATTTTGGATCATTGTAATCCATATTGATAATAAGATTTTTTTAGGATTAATCACATTACCATCTAATAAGGGTCATCATCAAATATGAAAAAATTAATCAATCGAGAGTGAGTCGTTAGAAATTAGCTCTTAAGAATTAGTCGTTAAAAAATAGTTATTAAATTAATAGATTTATAGATGGATTAGTTTCAATGATGATGATGGTTAACGTCACTAAGACCAAACTTTAGTTATTAAATTAATAGATTTATAGATGTATTAGTTTCGATGATGATGATGGTTAACGTCACTAAGACCAAACTTTGGTCTATGGGACATAAAGAAACTAATTATTTAGTTTGATTTAAGATTATCCTATGTTTTTTTATTCCTTTTATTTTTTTATTCTATTTTATTTGTATTTCTAATTAAATAATATTGAATTAATTAAATTAATAGCTAAGGAATAAGCAATAATATTACTATATATATCTTATATATTATAATACCTAAATATATAATAATATATTATAATTATATTTAAATTATATTAATATTAATGAATAGATTAATTTTGAATGTTATCAAATTAAAATATGGAGAATATTATAAAAGGAATTCAACAAGGTATATAGTTAAGGTCAAAGGATGAATGATAGATATTATGAAAAAATTGAAATTTAATGATTTAAATAAAAAATTATTGTTAAAGAAGAATATCTATTATGGAGGAAATAAATAAAATTTAATTATTGATAAATAATTTTAAAAAGAATTTTGAGCGGGAAAGACATGATAAAAAATCCAAAGAGAAATTGTGAAAAAAGGAAATGGGACGGGTTGAAAAGGGATGCGGGGAATTACGTGCCTTCTTGTCGCAACTCCTCCCATTTCTTTTTTTTGTTTGAATGTCTCTCAGGTGTTGCCTGTTGGCCTGGAGAAGTGGATGCGTTGGCTTGCAGTTTTCAATATGCTTTTGAAGGGTCTCTGAGGTGGTGGAAAGAAGGGGAGTGTAGAGGACATTCATAGAAGAGGCGAAAACTTATATTGGGTTGATTTTGTTGTGGAATGTAATGTTTTTGGATGCATTTGAGTAGTGGTCTTGTATCTCGTTGCAGTTACTTCGATCAGATTGGCTCGAGTAGGAGGCTTTGCTTTGCCTAGGTGAATACTAATATGGATTCACTAATATACTTCCATATTATTATTTTATTTTATTTTGTTTGAATGCCTAGTAACAACAAATAATTATGTTGTTTTATTGAATATGCAATAAGCATATTAAATATAGTTTTAGAGTATGCAGTATTGAATTAGTATGTCCATTAAATATGCAGTTTGCAATATGCAACTAGTATGCACATTGCATATATGTTTACAATTGTTGTTGTTAACGTGCACATAATAGATAGAGTATATTAATGGCACAAAATAGAGAATTTGTAATGAAAATATATTGACCATAGGTAAGCCTTGTAGAAGTTAGGAAAAGCAAGGCGTTCATTCTCGAACCTACGAATTTAGCTCCAAAAGCCAGGAAGTAGGGATTGTTGTTGCAAATCCTTGCATGCAGAAGCTCCAATGGAAAACCTGCAGAAGAGAGCCAATGCAGACGTAAGGGGATTGTTGATTCTACATGATAACAATGCAAATACAAATAAGGATTGGAAATAAAAATAATTGTGTAAATATCAAAAAGACATAAGGTGCAAACTTAGGTAGCTTACAATTTGTAGTCAAAATTGAAACAAAATATCAATATGGTCATCAATACGACCATGAAAAACATGAACCATAACGCATTAGAAATCCAAACAGATGGAACCTACATGCAAATGCTTCAGAAAGTAAAATGCCTGAGGGAGGAGACAAAACAGAGCTTGTGTGGATTTGAATTGAATTAAATAGGAGTAGTCTAACAAGGTAGAGGAATTGCCCAGTTTTTATCCCCACCAGGAAAAATGTCTGGCTCTAGCCATGGTCAATTCCTCTGCGCTCCGCCACCTTTCACCAGCTCTACCACCCTCTGCCACCATTCCACATTAAATGGTGATATGATCTAGTCTGACAAAATTTCTGGATTCCACTAGATTCTTGCCGCTCCGAGGTAATGCTCATTTCAAGTCAAATTTTCTTCAAACTGCGGGCTTTGCAGCTCCCCTCACCAATTCAACTCGATGCAGAATTTCCATACCTGTGCGCTACAACTCACTAGCTCACCAATTGACTCCGAAGGAAAACTCCATCCCGCGCTCTGCAGCCCACCACCCAAGTAATAGACAGGCAACAAACCAAGCTCCCCATCACGAGGTGACAGACAGAGGCAGGTTCATTCATCTGGTTCATTTTTGAATGCTCTTCAATCTTTCATTGGATAAACCAAAATCAAATACCATGAAATGTTAATGAACTCTTCTCACCTTCCCACTGCTCCTATTTCTTCACTGTATTTGCTCAAATTTCTTGCACCCTCAGCTATGCTCACCTCGCGATTCCGAGGCAGTGAAATAGCTACCTTTCACCTCGCGATTCCCAAGCAGTGAAATAGCTACCTTTCGCAGGTTGGGCGGACACTAAAATGAGGCATACTAAAACAAACATCATGTACATGAAGCGCTTGGTCACCATGGCAATGTTTCTGGAAATGCACAACAAATTAAAGAAGTTGAGGGTGAATTGTGCATTCAGGGAACCCTAATTTATGACATAGTAGTGTTCACTGGATGAGATTTGTTTCCTCCTTCGCATAATCCAATGATTTAGTTTGATGGGGGATTGAAACCGGATAGCTATAGCTGCTCACGGTGATCATTCAATTCCTAGGCAGTGAAATAGTTGCCTTTCGCATCCAATCCAAACTAAAATCAAATATTTGCTCAAAATTCCTGCACCCTCGGTTGTGCTCACCTTCTAGGCAACCTGGTTTAGAAACATTAAAACACTAACATTCTTCAATAGAATTCAATATTGTATTTGGCTTCAAAACATAACATTCTAAATTCTCACAACAGAGTACATTATAGTGTTCCAAAATTTATTGAAATTGACGAGAAGGGGAAACTATATATGGAATTTGATGGACAAATTGTTTGTGACTGCATGATTTTCTAGTTAAATATAGCCAAAAATCATCAACATTTTTGTTAAAATGATGAAAATGGTTACTAAATTGTTACAAAAACCTTCAGGTTTAACGAGTATTTCAGATTTGAAATTCCTACTGGTTTGATTTGTGCTTGAGTTTAGTTTTGATAATAAGAATTTAAATTTTAAATATTAAATAAGACTTTACATTTGAAATACAATAGGTGGACAATTCCAAGATGTAGCTGAATGCATAAAAGATTATATTCTCATGCAAGTTAGTCTTTCTACTTAAGGGAACTCTTCTCCTATTGTACAATCAGCTAGAGCTCATCTAGAAAACAATCTTCATTTCTTAAGAGCAAGTTTTTTTGTATCCTTGGCTCACCTAGGTCTATTCATCTCATCTCATCTCCATCTACCTTTGGCCCAAATCCTATTTCCAGATTAACTGAGAACAAAATATCTCCATTGCATTGGTTGGTATGTCTGCTAGGTATAGTTCATGTTTTTGGGTTTTTTTCTCATTCAAAACCAATGCTCTCAGTCAACATCTCAGCTACTTTGACAAGACAAGGAAATATGTTATGACCCACAATTAATTTTTCTCTCATTTTCCTGATATGGAATAAGTTTCATGGGCATGCTTGTCTTCTCATCCAATCATTGATTGTATGTACATCAACAATTTAATATTTCACTCATTTACATGGGTTGTATCTTACATATTCCCAAATATTGATTTTTCTCTCATTTTCCAAATATGGAATAAGTTTCATGTGCATGCCTGTCTTCTCATCCAATCGTTGATTGTATGTACATCAACAATTTAATATTTCACTCATTTACAGTGGTTGGTTCAATGGCTGGATTCTTCTCTTCTCATCTACTTTAGGGAAAACCTCTTGTCTCAACATTTTCCATTTTACCAAAGAAAATATAAGGTCCACAACAAAAAGTGTGCTTCCTATTCTGATCCCAACAATCAACCCAGTGCCTCTCATTTCACAGTAGGAGAAAGAGGGTAAACAAAAGTCACTAGAACAGTTTCATTATGGTCCTCATCATCATTTGCCTAAACACTGCACTTAGAGACATCATGAGACATGTGCCGTCCCTCTCTGGAAACAACTTCCACCATTTAATGTGGTCCTCAATCTCCTTAATTCCCAAGACTGAAGGGGTAAAGCTATGGTATCATTCATTCTCATGATAAGATTAGCAGGTTGCCAGGGACTTTAGGCCTAAAACAAATAAGCTCTCCAACTCTTTCACTCATTTACAGGGGTTGGTTCAATGTCTGGATTCAATTTTCTCTTCTCATCCACCTTAGGGAAAACCTCTTGTCTCAACATTTTCCATTTTACCAAAACAAATATAAGACAACAAAAAGTGTGCTTCCTATTGTGATCCGAACAATCACCCCAGTGCCTCTCATCTCACAACAGGAGAAAGAGGGTAAAGAAAAGTCACTGGAACCATTTCATTATGGTCCTCATCATAATTTTCTTGAACACTGCACTTAGAGACATCATGAGACACATGCCATCCCTCTCTAGAAACAACTTCTACCATTGAATGTGGTCCTCAAACTCCTTAATTTCCAAAATTGAATGGGTAAAACAATGGTATCATTCGTTCTCCTGATAAGATTAGGAGGTTGCCAGGGACTTTAGGCCTTGAAAAAAGAACCTCTCCAACTCTTTCACTCATTTACAGGGGTTGGTTCAATGGCTGGATTCAATTTTCTCTTCTCATCCACCTTAGGGAAACCCTAATGTCTCAACATTTTCCATTTTACCAAAGAAAATATAAGGCCCAGAACAAAAAGTGTGCTTCCTATTGTGATCCCAACAATCACCCCAGTGCCTCTCATTTCACAGTAGGAGAAAGAGGGTAAAGAAAATTCACTGGAAGAGTTCCGTTATGGTTGTCATCATCATTCGCTTGAACAGTGCACTTAGACACATCATGAGACATGTGTCATCCCTCTCTGGAAACAACTTCCACCATTGAATGTGGTCCTCAAACTCCTTAATTGTCAAAAATAAAGGGGTAAATCAATGGTATCATTCATTCTGCTGATAAGATTAGCAGGTTCCCAGGGACTTTAGGCCTAAAACAAAGAAGCTCTCCAACTCTTCCATCAGATGCTACATTATAGGGTAAAGCCTAATGATATCACATGCATTGGTGTTATTTCTTCTTGCACTCATGCAGGTCTTGTGGAAGAAGGACATCAATACTTTGAATCTATGACTCGAGATCATTGTATCATCCCCAAAATAGATCACTATGCCTACATGATTGACCTTCTTGGTCATTCTGGGTGCTTGGGTGAGGCTGAGAAAGGAGGCCACGAAGCTTTTGTGTGGGGACTTTCAGGTAGGGTATGTCACCTATGCTTGTCTCTTGCAGGGATGTGTTGACACAAAAGCCTTGGTAGAGGGTAAGTGGATCCATACCCATATGATAAAAAGTGGGTTAGAGCCAAATGTATTTGTAGAAAAGAATTTCAGCAACATGTGTTCTAAATGTGGAAGAGTCAATGATGTGTGCCGAGTGTTTGACAAAATGTATGAGTGGAATTATATTTCATGGAATACCATGATTACAAGATATGTTAAATAGTATGCAATTGAGTTTTCTTTGCCAAATGTTTGACCAAATGCCTGAGCAAGACATGGTTTCTTGGAATTCAATCATTGTAGGATATGCAAACACTAGGGGCGGGGAGAAGGCACTTGGTTATTTTTTCCGAATGCTCAGGGCAGGGATGAGGGCAGACTGGATCAATTTCACTAGTGCTCTTGGTGTTTGTGTTGGTACTGAAGATAGAGGAGGTAAGCAGGTAGATGCCCATATTGTTAGAACTGGATATGAGTCTTGTATATTTGTGGGGAGTGCCCTTCTTGACATGTATGCCAAGTGTGGAAGTATGGAGGAAGCAAATAGAATGTTTGACAATATGTCGGAAAGGAATGTGGTGTCATGGACTACCATGATTTTGGGGTATGCCCAGAATGGTCATGGTGAGGGGTCCTTGAGGTACAAATATTAATTAAATGGTGAGGTCATGTTTGTGGGAATAGGTTTCAAAACACATTGTAAACAAGTTGGATTGCCAAGTTTGAAATACCTATTGGAAATAAAAACATTAAAGAGTATTGAACGTTAATATCAAAACCTAAACAATTCACTTAGTAGCCATCTACAGGAATATAACCAGTAAGGAATGTGCGATCATCTCTAACATTTTCAGCCTTTTCTCACCTCTAAGACAGAATTCAAGGACACCACTATTCAATATATTTTGAGATCTGTCTTGATTAGATTTGAATGCAAAATGATATTTTTGTGGATCAACGGAAAAAAAAAGAGGCATTTTTTTAAAGATTTGCACATGTTTCATGTATATATCGCAACATAGTAGTGGAATGGATATGAATTTAATAAGATGAAATTATGTTGTTCCTAAACGAAGATAGTGAAAGCTTGAGTTGATGATTTTGTACTTTATAGAAACAGTAAGCAAAGTTAATGGAAAAGAATATGTATAGAGTTGGAAATAGCCTTCTATTGTCTTTAAAAGCCTCCCATTTTATCCTTACTTTGGGGAGATTTTGTCATCAAAGAGAATTCTACACTAGACTGTAAAATAAGGGCAATAAAGCTACCCTTTTATTTGTTTACTTTCAGCAACACCAATTGGCAACTATGATGAGAGATTGCGTCAACCAAGAAAAGATCAAAGGCAACTAAAGGAGAGGGATAAACAACAAAAAAGAACAATTGTCTTCAAAGCATGCACAATTTTGGGCCTTTCCTCACTTGAACAAGAAAGGGGTTTCTTCTATATATGCTTATTTGGAGCAGCAGTAAAAACGCTAGAGAAATTCATTTTCTAGACTTTGGTAGGAGTAGACAACTCCTCATTTTCCCATTCTTTAGTTCTCAAATTACTACCACTGTGCAAGCAAAGGTACTCATGGTAACCTATTGCTAGGATACATTATGGTGCAACCAATGTATGTACTTTTTTGGGACTCTCCCATTTTTCTCGAACATTAATGTGGGTTTTAGTTAGAATGTTGCAAAGAAATAATTGTAAATAAGAGAAACTACTCAAATAATCAAAAGGTGTCGTGAGGCTATCTTAAATTGCACTATATACCCCATAACATCATCAGACAGCATATATCACACTAATTTATCTTTCTGAGCACACAAGAACTTTTTAAGACTAGTGCACTTAAGAAATCTTGTGTTTTGAAAACTATTCTTACAAGCTCTAAAATTCAATTTCTAGCTCCACCTTATAACTACTAGTAGGAAATATGGCATTGTAACAGTCATAGAGATACTTATATCTAACAATATCGAAAGCATTCAATTTTGTTTTGATGCTCCAACAGAATTTATCAGTCAGTCTTACATTAAATTTGTGAAAAAAATTCTCTGCTTTTTTGAATTATATATGATTGAAAAACATGTTGAGTATTAGGAAATAGATAATTGTCTACTTCTTTAACATGAATTTATTTTTATCTTATTTTTTAGGTTTTTGAAGTGTAAAAAGGGGTACAAAAGTGTCATTTATGCATTGAAGTGTCCTGCTTTCCAAATCCAGGTCGAGCAATTGTTAGATTTGTCCTTTACAATATGTCAACAAATCATTTATTTCATGGAAAGAGAGAAGTGCCTAGAATGACGACAAACAATGAGGCATATTACATTGCACATGTTGAAGGGCTAAAAGAGGCAAAACAACATGATGTCAATGATATTGAAGTCTTCACCAACTTGGAGTTGATATGTAATCAGATGAAAAGCATCTATCGGGTTTGGAAGGAAAATTTAAAACCTCTTCATAAGGAAGCAATAAATTGGAACTGTCAATT
>APFE031455968.1:45531-59638 GCA_000404065.3 Pinus taeda
GGATTTGCTTGAGACACATTTATTCCGATAGATTAAATTGGCCAGTGTTTTGAAATAATAAGTTTCAAACCTGCTTATAGTCTAACAATCAATAGTTCCAGAATAACATTGGCCAAATTGACATATCCTAACATAGACCTATACTCAACACTACATATCGTCTAACCCAAAACCAACGCAGTAATATCGGTAGCAAAAAAGAAAAGTGAAATTATTTTGACTTTGTTATATGAAATTATCTAGTTGCTTAGTTGAAGGAGTCTCTCCTTCCCTAAATGTCTTGAATTGCACCACCAAAGGTTTAGAGGTCACCCAACCAACAGGGAAGGAATATGGAAAAAGGATAGAGAAACATAATACATAGCAAACACTGAACCATTGATAACCATTTTAGTAGTGCGCACGTTTTGGCATTTTTGATGATATTGAAACTTCTGAAAAACTGTAGTGTTCCAAAATATGGAATCTGATACTTTTGGCATTTTCTTCTTAAAGGGAAAATTTAAACATCCAAAAATAGTATTGGCCTTAATAGCAGATTATAATACTAACGACAGAAGGAAAAACATCATTTGTGGCTAGTAACAAGATTTGATTGCTAAAAAATCCTCTGTATATACAATCTGAAACTATCTTGAGATGTTGTATTCCAACTAAGGGAAAATCCAAGGTAGTATGAACCACTGAACACTATTCTTGGCATAAATAGTGTCTTCCATATTAATTGCAATAGCTCCTGGAAAGCCTGCCTTTATAATGACAAAAAGCCTCTTTATAATGAAAAGTCACACTTTTTTAAGTAATAGAACTGAATTGGTGAAAACTCCTCAGCAATACAATAAAAAACTATCCCAATGAGGTGTGGACACCAACTCAAGGTAAATCCAAGGCAATATAAACATTGGTCTTGGCCCAAATAGTCAATTCCAGACTACTTGCAATAGCAATTTTCCCATAAATCCTGCCATTATAATGCCTAAAAGGCTAGTCATAATGAAAACTCCCAGTTTTTAAAATTAGACTACTGACACTGACTGACTAGCCATTTTTGTAAACTCCCACTTTTCTCTATATTGTTTGAAATAATTAAGCTAATTAGCCTTGTTAGATTTCCTGACTAACTTTTTCATTGATTCCCATCATTAGACTGATATTTTTGTCTTTTGAGTAATGAATACTAATAACTAATGTTGAAGTTGAACATCCTCAAGTATTGTAATAGTCCCCCCAACTTGAATTGCTTTGCCCAAAAGCAATGGTAGTTATGGGTGTTGTATGACATCTCGTCTTCTTGTGTTACCTCATCTGCTGGTAGAAATTTCCTCCAACTGGTGGCAGTCCATGAGGTAGTTCTTGGAAGACATCTGCAAATTTTCCCAAGCAACATGAGTTAAAAATCTGAACTATCTTTCTATTGCAGAATGCCTGTAGAAGTGGGTTTGCTCGAGAACTTGCTGCTCAATAATTCTATTATTAGAAATAACAAATATCAAATACCAACTTGGATTCATTTCTCAAATAGGTACATGCCTTATACAATCCAACCAATCATCATTAAAGCATGTGTGGCATATAAATAAGGTTGTTTTCTCATGAATAACTCATTCCTTCAAATCCAGTAGTGACTTTGTATCCAAAACGACGCAATAACTTGTCAGCTCGTATTATTGCAGACACTTGTTCAACATTTAATATTTTATTGTGCTTTTGATAAGATTTACTCCTATATTGAACAATAATTCTATGTTTTCCAAGGATTCTGTCCAAAGCATATTAACATTCACCCCATTCTTTCTTAAAATTGAAAAAGAAGCCATTTAAGGTTGGTAGTTAATGTACACCAATGCATGTGAAAAAGCATTAAATTTGGTCAATTTTTGAGTTGATTTCTACTTTTGTAGATGCTGCCTATCCATAAAGACATGGTTCTAGAAGATCATCCTCATAGACTGGTTGAGATACCCCTTTCTTACAAGTTGTCTAACAGTGATGGTTAGCTTCTTGAGCAACAAGAGTTGTTCCAGAATCTCTAAACAAATTTTGGTTGACATCTGAACTCATTGAAAGAATCAATAGCTTAATCATTATGTTGAATAGGGACCTGCTTGTTGCCCTCCCCCACAAAAAAAAAAACCGGTTCCCTGCTGTTTTGGAATTTCAGGCACTTGGGGAATCCTAGTAAATTTACACAAACTACTGAGAACTTCATCAAGGACTCAGGGACTTGATGGCCATTTCAAGGATGTTCTGGGCAAATTTCATGGATATTTCAGGCATGTAGTTTTAGTTTTGAGTCTTGAAAATGGACATGAATAACTAAATACCATTTTCATTTTCTCCATCAATTTCTTTTTGTATTACATTGAATCTAAATCTGTTGTACAAATTGCAGCTTAAAATATGGGTTTAGTATGATGGATTTGTATTTGGATCCTACAATGAGAATACTGTAAATGACCAAAAAATATGCCTATAAAAGGGTAAAAACATAGAATAGTTAGAATCTACTTTTATGAAGTGGCTAAGAGTTTTACAATTTTGGAAGTGATTAGATCATAGGATCCATATATTTGGGGATTCTACTTGTCTTTTGTGCACTGTGGGCATGGTAAAGTTTATAAATTTTGTTAAAACCAATGCCGTTTCTGGGCCTATGCCATGTCAAATTCATGACAATGCACAGATATTTATGATTTCCCCGGGACTCATTATTCTAGGGAAGATGGATTCAATTGGATTCAGAATGAATCCAACATAAATGTCACATTTTTGGGTACTCCAAAATATAAAAAAAAAAAAGATGAAAAAGGCTCATTAAATATGCCTTCTATGGAATTATAGAACCTAAAACTCTGTTTCAAATAATTGAACCCCATCAATATTTTTAAATGCTGTCAAATTATAAATTTTGTTAAGGGAAATGAGCAAGGAAAACAATTCTTAGAAAATTTATAAAGTGTAATGTAACATGGGATTTTGTAGTTCCTAGAAAATGCCCAAGCCATTTCAACTATGAAGGGCAGGTGGGTATAGGAATACCTGTCATTACTATATGCATCATAGATTCATTTAATCAATAGTGGAAATATGGTGAAGGGAGTATATTTCAAAGAATGAATCAATGTTTTCATTGGCATATTTGAGGAACAAAGATGGAATAGAGTGGACACTTGCAAGGATCTTCCTTATTATCTTAAATTGGTTAATTAATAATTTAAAGGGGTCACCATTGGAATGATAAGTACAGTGATTGCAACGGATTTGCTTTATTGACATAAAAAGGAAGATACCAAAATGGAGTGGAGCCGAACATCAAAAGTTTGGAAATATAACAGATTGCTAGCAAGAAATTCACTGCAATGGATTTCATTATATTCAATTTATTACAAAATGCTAGAACTGTTTCCTCAAGACTGTGGAAACTGCCACAATATTGAATAATACTTCCCTCATGCTTCTAGATCATCATTTCATGTAATGATGCTTATACAAAAGGTAAATTAATCTATCACAACTTTATCACTTGTTGTACAATTGGAAGTTGGAAAACCATGTACTAGATAAAATACAAGCCTTCAACCATGACCATCACTTCCATGATGCATTTTACAACAAAAAATATTTGTATAGATAAACATTGTGTGCTTGGAGAAAGACCACATTGTGTGCTTGGATGAGAATTGCATGCTTTGAAAAAGACCACATTGTGTGCTTGGCTGAGAATTTATGTCTTCCACATTGAGGTTCAATGCATGGACAATCCTGGTTGGAAGCAGAACTGTAGAACAACCTAAAAAAAAAAAAGAACATCCACGTTAAAATTTTGAAAATTAATTAACACCATCTTTGTCCTAGCAGACCATAAACTATATGTGACCAGGAACTTCAACACATATATATACATGAGCACACAAGATCAAAATAAACACTTTCACCGAATGCACAACTAAAAGATAACAACCAAAGTTGATTTTGGCAATAGGACAATTAACACTTTATCATAGGCATAAAAGGACAAAACATCATACAATGAACATCAACAAATCATGAAGAGAGAATTTTCAATATAACATAACAATCGACTATGCTATCATATACTATTCCATGAAGGCAAAATCAGCTTGATGAAGTCATGAAAATCCAACAAGATCTCTTACTAGAGGCAACGAATCAAAAATCCAACAACAAAAAACACAATGATAAGGTTCAAACCTCATTGGCCTTTGACCATCTAACCATAACTTTATAAAGATGTAAAATATAAAGATCTATAAATCTAATAAACACCAAACCATGAACATAGGTATGAGAACATAGTAACTACATGTTTAATTATAAAAATCAAACATGTTGCATGAACATAAATAATTAAATAAATTCTATTTGACAGCCAACATGATGGATAGAGAAAAAATAATAACATGGGCAATGAACCCATATGATGGTCCTTCTCCTCAACCATGAACAAGCATAAAAAGGCATGTAAATCCCATGACTTTGGCATAGGAAATACAATTAACACCTTAATGGGTGGAAAGGTGTTGAGGACTAAACTTTGTTTCAGTGAGAAATGTCTGGGAAGAAACATAAGCACTGACAATGATCACATTTGGCAATCCTAATTTTTCAATGACCATGAACAGATTATGAAAAAGGTATTTTCATAACAACATAACAATAGGAAAACATAAATATACTTATCATATGGAAAAGGGCAACCCATCTAACGAGGCCATGAAAACCTAGCTTATCTATTCTTTGTGCATACCTCATTAATTCCCACTAGAGTTGAAGTCCTTTCATAGATGATCAGTCATGGTAGAAGATGATGCTTCTCCACTTATTATATAGTTACCTAGAAAAGTGTCAAATTTCGTCGTAAAGAAATTTGTTAGAGAATCAAGGTATGTGTGCACACACAATGAAAGAGTGTCAAATGTACCTGGCATGGTAGGTAAGGTTGGATGGTCTTTCATCTCACTTTGGTCTTGGGTTATCACCATGGTTGGGGATTGTTGCATTGCTATAAAAATAAACATACCACATATTAAAGAATGGTGATGATTAAATACTTAAATCTAAAACCATGACTGTATTCAACACATGAAACTAACCTGGAACCATAGACAGGGCATTATTTGATCAATGACGTCCTTGCTTATTGGGGTATTGTAACTCAAATGTTTCATATTCTAATGGATCAACATTTAAATCAATTTCCAAACCATTTTTTTTGTTGCTTCTTCTTTTCTTTGTGGGGCTAAGGAAACTCTTCTTCCTCTTCAAAGATGGATCAAGAGAACCCAATCTAGGTGTGAATTCAAAATTACTAACATGCAAATTATTGGCTTCATCCAACATTTTTTTAAGTATACCCATCAACTGGATTGTCTTCGTCAAAGTAGTAGGAGGATTATCTAAAATGAGATGTGTATAGCTAAACAACTCCTCCCTTCGCAAATGAAGTGCCTCGGCATCTACATCAACAATATTTGTGGTCATAAGAGTAGCATCAACATCTACATCATGGTTTTGAGGATCTATATTGATTACAGGTGGGTCATTGCATATGTTATCCTCTGCATGCTGATGAAGTAATGGATTTGAATTATCCAAGTGGAAATACAGCCAATTAAGCTTTATGGCATGCTTGAAAATGTTTCCACGGATATACCATGGACATTCACATGTTATAAAATCTATATGATACCTGGTGACAAGGTATTTTTTTTTACCTTGATCTGTCTGACTTCTCACCCAATAAGTACAGGTTATGCTCTCATAAGGACAACAATTAGTATCCAAAATTTTTCTTGCTCATTCCTCTGATGATTCTAGCTGATTTTCTCTCTTGTAGTTGTTTATAAATCCTTCTTGTTTTAAGATTTCCTTGAACCGATAACAAAGTTCAACTATTTTTAGTAGCATATGCAATAACCAATCCATCCTCTGGGCACATTTTTTCCTTCTATCAGATAGAAATGTTGCTTTTATGTAACAATGGTATGATTCAACAGCATTATTGGTCTCCTGATTTGCATGAGGAAACTCCCGACAACCTTTCACCCACATATATAATTGCAAATAGAATGATGTGAGTCTCACTATATCACCTTTATATAAGAAAAAAATGCATATAATACGAAAAAAATGTTTACTTACGAATCTTATCTCTAGTGATCCAATTCTTGTTGAAATAGTCTAAGAACTTCTCTTCATCTACAAATTTAATAAAACAATTGATTGATTGTATCTTCCACTTCATAATTGAGAGTGTATTTCATGATCAAACCTAACTCACTAAACATCACATTGGATTTTATGGAACTAGTGTCCAATCGATTGACATTTTTTAACCAAGTCCTCTGTACATGCCAAATGCATAAGATCACATCACAACATATGATCCTCCTGCCATGTTCAATGCATTTTGGTGTGGTATTTTTAGAAAAATGGCAAGTTTGGTTATATCATGACAATGTTAAAGTTACCTCAAGGCACTGATTTCAGCTAGTGCATCATCAACCATGAAAGCATTGGTGTTCCAATCAGGACGCGCTTGAAAATAGTTATACATGAGTTGCTCCAGCCAAATTGCAATATCACTTGATATGTTTCGTGATGCCACAACCCATGAAACAGGCACCCTGTTTTTTTGTTCATTAAATTCCACGAGTGTATACAACTGATATTGTCATTTTCAACATTACATAAATTCAAATACAAGTTATTAATCATTCTGAATGTATACAACTTAAATAAATATATTCAATCAATCATTGGCATCTGACTTACCTCGTATTTATTTATGTTAAATGTTGAATCCATGGCTATTAAGCTATTATGCAATAGATTGGCCATTGTCTCCAACATCCACTTTGTTTGAATCCCTATTATAAAATAGACCTCCACACCATTGGACTTTTGGTAAAAGAAAAAAATCTTCCTGATGCTTTTCATACCAAAGGTTTACACTCATTTCATCCTTTTTGTGAAGTTTATAATTCTCCTCGCCATCCTTGCCAACCTATTATAGATGTTTACAATATCTTTCCTGCATAAGAAGAGATCTCTATCTTGAGCTGCCACATCGATGTCAACATGTCTCTTATTGTAGGTTCTATACACTACATCAACATGCACTCCCAAAAAGAAACAACTTTGTACATATGCAACAATGTCCCTCGAAAGCTTTGGCCTATGCAAGGTCCTCGTCTCACTTGAAGTGACCAATTGACCATGAGAAGTCCAACCTTACCCATCTTCATGCTCATACATATTGAAAGTTAATATTGCTCTATAAAAAAATTTATGCATAACTTTCACAATAAAGTGGCAATGGTAACTCCTCTTCTGCACAAATGAGGTCCTTCGTTTAACTAGAAGACTTCCTATTTTTTCCTCTGGGCCAAATGAACAATGATAACTACACCAAAAATTTAAATTGTTAGTACATACAAAGAAAGATAACAATGGTTTCAAAAGATCTAAACAATACATATTTTAAATGCTCACATCTCATATTGCAATGCAGTGGTAGCTCTTTCTTTTGGTACTTTTCTTGTTTTTTGTATGAATTTACATGGAGTAATAGGATTTTCTTCCTCTTCTTTGATAAAGTCAACAACTCGTCATAATGGGATTACGACAACTCGATCAATGCTATTTTTTTTTCTATTTATTTCCATCCAAACCATGTCTGTACTAGAGAACCTCATTTTTCCTTTGAGGTCTTGCACCTCAAGATACATGATATATTACCATTTGCTTCGCTTGCCCATTTTGAACTGATCTAGTCAAACAATATGCAAGGACATCATACTAAACTTTCAATCTTAGAAAGTTATTCCCAATATATATAATATATATACAAAATATATATATATATATAAATATAAAACTCTTTTATGTTTTTTTTTAGGTCTAAAATATCAATCACTCAATAATGACAAAAATAAATAGCACAAAAGGATGCAGGCTATTTGGGATGCAAGCCTTTCCTTTAAGATGCTACTTCTGCCTCATTCACTTTAAACATGGCATTCCTAAAAGGAAAGATTCCTTTGACAACATGAACACATGCAATCCAATGAATGTTGGCCATGTTTTTTGAGGGTGACCATTTGCTAAGTAGGACTAGACTTGAATGAAAGGGATTTCTACAATGTATGTTTACATCACAACTCTACTAGTAGTTTGTCCTCAAATATTCTCAGTGCTACCATAATATATGTGAAATTTATAACAGGCAATCATTATGCTCACATTCCACTACCCGTGGCAAAAGAGATGTGCTAGAATGAAGAAAATGCAATGAAATCTTCAATACCAACAAAAACACCAAGAGCACTAGTGAAATTGATTCGGTCCAGCCTCATCCCTCCCCTCAGCATTCAGACAAAATAACCAAGTGCATTCTTCCTGTCCCCAGTGTTTGCATATCGTGCAATGATTGAATTCCAAGAAACCATGTCCCACACAGGCATTTCATCAAACATTTAGCAAGCAAACTCAATTGCACCCTATTTAACATATCCTGTAATCATGGTATTCCATGAAATAACATTCCGCTCATACATTTTGTCAAACACTTGGCGCACATCATTGACACTTCCACATTTAGCATACATGTTGATGAGATTGTTTTCTACAAATACATTTGGCTCTAACCCACTTTTTATCATATGGGTATGGATCCACCTACCCTTTGCCAAGGCTTTTGTGTCAACACATCCTTGCAAGAGACTGACATAGGTGACACACCCTACTTGAAGTTCCCCACAATATAAAAGCTTCATGGCCTCCTTTCTCGGCCTCTCCCAAGCGCCCAGAACGGCCAAGAAGGTCAATCATGTAGGCATAGTGGTCTGTTTTGGGGATGATATAATGATCTCGAGTCATAGATTCAAAGTATCGATGCCCTTCTTCCACAAGACCTACATGAGTGCAAGCAAAAATAACACCAATGTATGTGATATCATCAGGGTTTACCCTAGAATGTAGCATCTGATGAAAGAGTTGGAGAGCTTCTTTGTTTTAGGCCTAAAGTCCTTGGAAACTTGCTAATCTTATCAAGAGAATAAATGACACCATTGCTTTACCCCTTCAAATCTAAAATACTGGTTAAACTTGAAGGTTTTTGTAACAATTTAGTGACCATTTTCATCATTTTAACAAAAATGTAGATGATTTTTGGTTATATTTAACTAGCAAATCATGCAGTGACAAACAATATGTCCATCAAATTCCATATATAGTTTGTGTTTTTCATGAATTTCAATAAATTTTGGGACACTATAATGTACTATGTTTTGAGAATTTAGAATGTCAATGTTTTTAAACCAAATACAACAGAGAATTCTATTCCAGAATGTTAATGTTTTAATGTTTTTAAGTTAGGTTTCCCAAAAGGTGAGCACAACCGAGGGTGCAGGAATTTTGAGCAAATATTTGATATTACTTTGAATTGGATGCGAAAGGCGACTATTTCATTGCCTAGGAATTGAATGATCACCCTGAGTGGTTGTAACTATCCGGTTTCAGTCCCCCGTCAAATTAAATCCTTGGATTATGTGAAGAAGCAAAAAAAAATTCATCCAATGAACACTAGTATGTCATAAATTAGGGTTCCCTAAAAGCACAATTCGCCCTCAGCTTCTTTAATTTGTTGCGCATTTCTAGAAACACTACCATGGTGACCAAGCACTTCACATACATTATGTTTGTTTCGGTATGCCTCATTCTAGTGTCTGCCCAGCCTGCGAAAGGCAGCTATTCCATTACGTGGGGATCGCGAGGTGAAAGGCAACTATTTCACTACATGGGAATCGCAAGGTGAGCATAGCTGAGGGTGCAGGAATTTTGAGCAAATACAGTGAAGAAATAGGAGCGGTGGGAAGGTGAGAAGAGTTCATTAAGATTTCATGGTATTTGATTTTAGTTTATCCAATGAAAGATTGAAGAGCATTCAAAAATGAACCAGATGAATGAACCTGCCTCTGTCTATCACCTCGTGATGGGGAGCTTGGTTTGCTCCCTGTCTTTCACCTCAGTGGTGAGCTGTAGAGCACATGATGGAGTTTTCCCTCGAAGTCAATTGGTGAGCTAGTGAGCTGCAGAGCACGAGTATGGAAATTATACGCCGAGTCGAATTGGTGAGGGGAGCTGCAAAGCGCGCAGTTTGGAGAAAATTCAAACTGAAATGAGCATTAACTGAGAGAGGCAAGAAGTCGACGGAATCTAGAAATTCTATCAGATGAGATCATATCACCATTTAATGTGGAATGGTGGCAGAGGGTGGTGAAGCTGGCGAAAGGTGGCGAAGGGTAGAGGAATTGTCGATGGCCGGAGTCAGACATTTTTCTAGGCGAGGACGGAAACCGGGCAATTCCTCTACCTTGTTAGACTACTCCAATTAAATATGCTTGATTAATAATTAATTATATATAAAGTCATTATAAAATTTATAAAAATTTTATTATTATTATTAATTATATAATTAATAGCTATATAATATAAATTATATATTATTATATTTAATTACTATATAAATATATAAAATGTATATATTATAAAAAAAATATTATAATAATGGTATGAATTATATATTACTATTGTGATAAATTACATAATATTTATTATAATAATTATATTAGTTATATTAATTAAATTCTGAAATTATTTAATTATTATAATTGTAAAGTAACTGAAGTGCAATGAAACAGAGAACTTTAAAGCAAATTAGAGCAAGTTTATTTCATATGTTTAAAAGTAGAGAAAATTTGTTTTAGATTTGAATAAATAGAGAAATTTAAATTTCTAAAGAGAAATTTTGAACAAATAAGTATTGGGTCAAGTGCTTTAAGTAAGTCATTCAACTATGACCATTTTTATGAGAAGTAGTCTTAATTAACTAATTTCTCATGATTTTTGAATAGTCCACTTAGCACTGAGTGAGCTCACAGAGGTGAAGAAATGAGATTGAAAAACAAAAATGAAAAAGTAAGATTGAAAGGGAAAAGCCGCAAACATTTCTATACTCCAAATGATTAAAATAGTTAAAAAACTAATACCATGTATAGATACAAATGGGAATCGTTGTGAAACAGAGTTTAGTCTAGATTTGAAAAAAGACCAAAATTAGAATCTCAAAAGATAAACAGAGAACAAAATGTGGAAGATTCAGTAATGGGAGAGAAACCCTAAGTTAGCAAAGGAGAGAAACCCTTATTTGCAAGAAGTCGTAACTTGAGAAACTCTCCTCTTCAGCAGCGCACAAGAGTTGTTGGGATTTTGGCAGCCGATTATCTAGCTACAGGAAAGTGGCAGCACCGTAGTGTCGATTAGACTTCGGTGGCTGCACACCCGGCTACAGGAAATTAGCTGCTGCTCGAAAACAACTACAAAGAAGAAAAAAGTGAAAAGTAAACTTGTAATCCTGTGAAGCGAACAATTAATTGGAGCTTCAATGTCGTCTATGCGTGAAGTTGCCACGTGCAGATTAAAAAAAATGAGCTTCGCATAGGTAAATGAAAATTTCTGAAAACCAGGAACGTGTGTATGCATTACCTGTCGTTGAGATGAAAATACGTAGATGAATAACCCTAAAAACCCAGGGTTTGAATGGTGGGAGGCCTTTGGAAGAGAGATTGACATTCTCGGTGGGGAAAGAAAGGGTTAGGGCTTGCAGGAGTTGCAGATCCCTTCGCTCCAAACCACAGTGGAGCAAATGACCAAACGAAACGATGGGTGGGAAGAGAGGGTTGTCGTAGCGTTTTTGGGAGCGATGTGATCCGTTGGATGCGGTCTGCAGAAATCGACAACAGTTGGCTAGCCATGACCTCCCTTGCCCTAATCATATATTGAAGACCACTAGGATATATGGTGGTAGTTGTGGATATGGTAGGTTTTCAAAAAAGTTTTTCTGGTTTAATGGATATTAATATTAGCATTTGTACTATATGTTGTAAAGGAAATTTTATAAGACATAAATTCAATAAGCATCATGACATATAAAAAATTATTAAAGATAAAAATTAGTAAATAAAATGTCATTCAAATTAGAAGATAAATAGAAATCACTTATGTTATGCCAAATTTGACAAATTCTATAACATTTAGAACATAGATTGCCTCTTAATAAAGATGTTATTTCAAGTTCCAATAGCAAATATTTGATAGATTTTGAAATATATTAGTAGTACATGAGATAAACTAAGTAAAATAATATTAATTCATTAACAATATGATAAAGAATTAAACATGAATATCTGCAAAGGGTGATGATGAGATTTAGCATGGAGGTATTGGTTAGTGTGAGTTTTTTGTGATAAACTTACAAGGAATGTGAACCATCAGAGAGACAAGTAACAACGACATCCAGGAAGGGTAGGCATGAGTGCTCTTCCAATTCCATTGTAAATTGGATATGCGGGGAAATGTTGTTGAGGTGATGAAGAAAAGCTTGGAGGGATGGAAGCCCATGAGGCCACACTATGAAAGTGTCATAAAAAAACTTGTACCAACATTTGGGTTTTTGATGCCAAGAATTAAGGACCATAGAATTGAAATGATTCATAAAGATATTTTCCACAACCAAAGATAAGGAAGAATCCATTGTCATTCTTTATGTTTGTTCATATAAAATACAATTGTAGGTGAAGAAGGTCGAGGAGAGACAAATTTTAATAAGGTTAAGGGTTTCAGGGTCGACCAACTTGTATATTAATTCTAAAGCTTTAGGAACAAGGATGTTGGGAAAGAAGGAGATGACATCAAAGCTGACAAAGATGTCATTGAGGTCAAGTTGAATGGATTTTTCCTTTTCGATGAAAAGGGCGGAATATCTAATTAAATAATAAGATATTTCATTAAAGGGTTGAAGCTTGGTGGCTAGGAAGCGAGAGGGTGCATGAGTGGGGGCTCCATTAGCACTCAATATGGGTCTGAAGGGGATATCCCTTTTATGAATCATTGACTTCCCATAGATTATGGGGGTCATAGGATGTTGAGGGATGAGCCACTTCTATGTAATAGGATCAAGATGAAGAACAAAAATTACACTTTTCATATGTTGTATCACTTACTGCGCCCAAATTTAGGAGTTAAAAAACCTCATATCCTTGAAAAACTTCTACTTCAAAATGAAATGCATTTTCTATGATTACACATATGATAGTCATATAAAAAAACAACAAATAAAAACCTCAAAGATTACATAATGGCTTTAGATCCCAACTAGACTTGATGATCTTTAGGTAATGGATTTGGTCTATTTTACATGCCACAATACATAGGATTCAAGCACAAGTTGGTCAAGATGTTGCATAACATATTCATTATTTCTTCTCTTTGAAGATCTTCTCTTCCTTTAAGAACATACCATTCTCTACAAGGAATGTAAACTCAAATATGTTATATAGTAAAATTGAACCTATTAATCAAGGAATTGGCGCAGTTATAAATCTTTTATAAGAAAGAGATATTTTGTTCACGCATAACAGACTATATTATATGTGGAAAGTCCTCATCAAAAACTATATTCCCATTGCAGTATGATACATAGAAGAATATTATCCTTATAATGCCAACAACAAGCAATATCAGTGACATGTAGCATTCTTCTCCCCTGCCTAACCAATGGAAAAGAATGAAATATAAAGTAAACAATTTATTTATGTAGGTGGAACAACTCCATCTCTGTATCCAAGTGGTCAATGGCTTCTTATGCATGTATTGACAAAATATTCATTTGATGTGCAATGCTTTCTTATGTGCCATCAATTTTGCACTCTAATGTCATGGGTGGCACATTCCATAGCTTCTTATAAAATGGTTTACACATCCTTTGTTGTTTTCATATTTGTGTTGAAACACTGATACTGCTTTTTCAAACTGCAATGTTGTTGGGTTGTGTTATATTCTTTCCACATAGTTAACAGGGGGTTTGAGGGGTACCCGTAACCCCACTTTATGGGGTCCGGGGCAGCGCCCCAGAAAAATTGGTTTTGGACCCTATGTTAGGTTGGGCGGATCCACCTATTGTTTTGTGCATGATTTTCGCACATGTTTTTTGGACGCGATGGTTTTCGGTCCATGGTATTGGATG
>APFE031455968.1:64258-77231 GCA_000404065.3 Pinus taeda
GTGGACACTTTGAAGAATACTGCAGATGCATTGACAAAATCTGTGAGCTCTAAGAAGTTCTCTTGGTGTAGAGAAACAATGGGCATTTCAGGCCTGGAAAAATGACTAAGCTCTCCTGTGGCCCCCTGTGGAAAGAAAACAACAAGTGGGAGATTGTTGGGTTGTGTTATATTCTTTCCACATAGTTAACAGGGGGTTGGAGGGGTACCCGTAACCCCACTTTATGGGGTTCGGGGTAACGCCCCGGAAAATTTTGGTTTTGGACCCTATGTTAGGTTGGGCGGACCCACCTATGGTTTTGTGCATGATTTTCGCACATGTTTTTTTTTGGACGTGATGGTTTTCGGTCCATGGTTTTGGATGCTTCGGCATGTATAAATATGTATTGTAACATTGAAAGGAATATAATGAAAACAAGCTAGTAGTCTCGGTTTTGAGATCCAGTGGGAAATCTCTGTGTATATGTGTTTTATGTGTTATGCTCTCGCATTTTTATTTTTCCTGTGATTTAGAATTCGTATGTAGGTAATTTATGTACGGGGTTAAAACCTACAAATGTTGCTATCTGCTAAATTATTGTGTATACAAGGCAATGATGATATAAGCCAGGGGAAAAACGCTGAAATTTTGCTAGATTTGTGCACGTAAAATATTTCATGGAGCCCCTGAAGTTCAAAAGGTGTAAAAAATTATATTTCTATCCTCATTTATAAACAGAATTGGTAAATAGGCAACACAATTTAATTTAGAGTAAATAACTCACAAAAATTGTTCTTTGTCATTGTTACCTTTAGATTGGGCAAACTCATGAGATAGAATCCTAATTCTGTATAGAGGCCCCCTCCAAGGGATTACACAAGGCTTCCTGGAAATCCATTTGAAGAGTATAATTTTGGAAACTTCAACATATTATTGTGCATGGAGGCAGAGGACGCCCATGAATCGCCAAATCTCCCAACATTCACGACACTAAATCCCATAAGCCTAACATAGCTCACACCCTCTCAAAGGTCATGCTTTTGCAAAGATTTATTACTCAAAGTACTTCATATAGATTGCCTAAGTAGATAACCCATCAATATTTTTCAACTATGCATGAGCACTCTAAGCAAGGTTGCCTTATGGGGCATAGGCTAAGCTATATCTAAAGAAACCTCCTCCCTCCCATCTTTTCTAGAAATTATGTTGAATATTTTATCATCTAATTTGATGGAAAGTCAAACCTCCAATTTGCTGGAAATTCAAACCTCCAACTCTATCAAGAAATTTTTGCTATCCTTGCAATCGATAAATGTACCCCAAGTGCTTCAACCTATTTTGAACTAGCCTGTGATGCTCAAAATTGCAAATTGAACAATGTATAATTCAGAATCTGCAATTCTATCAATCATAGGATTCCCAGGAAATGAGGGCAATTTAATTATCCATATTACATTGTATTATGTAGATTCTATCTTTATAAAGGCACACATGAAATTAAAATGGATAGCCCCAATTTTGGTGCTACGAAGACTATGAGAAATAAACGCTTTGAAAAAATGTACACAACGACAATGGAAATTCTTGTTTCAAGTTACTCAAACTAGACTGTGGTTCAATAAGAGTATTCACGATGACTGGTACAACTTCTAAGATTATCACGTGTAGTTGAGATCTCGACATGGACACAAGCTAGAGTCAGATTGTGGTTCGATAAATATTATTCACGATGACTGGTGTAATTTCCAAGATTATCATGCACAATTGACATCTTGACATGGACACAAGCCATAGTCATTTGTGCGATTGGGAAAGCGGTTGTGAAATGGATGGACTTGGGGCTGAGTAGAAACCATCATACAATTCAAATCAATGGATAATCATAACCGAATCATTTAACAAAATATCGAGTGGCACAGATTATGACATGAAGACAGGTAGGAGAGTTATTTTCAGAAGGGAACACCTTACGACGTAAATATTTATAAGCTTAACTTTAATGATTTTGATTTTGTGCCTATAAATATTTGTAATTTTTTAAATTACAAGTATATTTGTAAATTGACCTAAAATACCCGTTCCAATCCTCGGACTAAAAAAAAAACTAATTTTGTAATCTCACAATAATTTCTCAATATCATAAAATTATATACTTGATTTCCTATAAAATTTAAGGGGGACTAAACTGCTCATTTCTAACCAGAATCTGAATTATAGCAATAGTAACATGGAAAATCTGAAAACATGACATTCAAGTTATATGAGATTTAATTTACGCATGTTCTTATGACTTTGTAAGTCTAACTTCTATTTAATTAGTCAACAATATTATACATTTCGATTTATCCATCAATTTTTTTTCCTTTTAATGTCATGAGATTCTTTTTAAATTAAATTGAACTATATCATTAAATTTTGAACTTATATGGGGCTATATATTCATGTTCTACTTTCCTCATTTAACTAAATTAAAAAGTTAAAAAATAGGAAATAAAAACATTTAGTCAAGTTTTGTGTGTCCACCAATTAGGGTTGCCCCAGTTTCCATGACTGATGCCTTCTCTGGGAATGCCACAATGGTAACACCATGTAGTCTTCCCTGCGCTTGTTCTATATGGAGACAGAAAATGGCCATCATTTGGAGCTGCCTTCCATTGCCACGAATTCTCTGTTTTCTAAGAATTGCCACAATGGGCAGGCCATGCAGGCTACCTTAGTGTTGATTCATTGGATGTGGCTTATGCACATGATTGAGAGAGTGAAGCCACCGTCTAGACCTAACTTCAATTGCCACGAATGATCGCTTTTCTAGGTAATGCCACAATGGTCAAACCATGCAATTTTTCCTAGAAATGCTTCTATTTATTTTCTTCTGAATAACTGATGAGAAAATGTGGTCGAACGTTTGTGTCCAAAATGGTGAAAAAAGAGAGACTTTTACGTTGCAAAATATCCAAGATGTTTACATGACATGCTCAAAATTTTTGAAGATATAATGTTATTGCATCAACCAGGGTAGAGCAATAAACCTTGGATCTTGGGAATTGTGGGGTTAGGTGGAAAATGAAAAACAACAATGGAAAAAGAATTCTTCAATAGCAAGAATTTAGATTATGAAACATCTTGCTTCTTATCTGACATGAGAAATCTTCTTGTGAAAGGTCCTTTAAATCTATTGCAGAGAAATTTTCTTAATAGTTTGATTAGATTGGATCAACCAGTAGACAATGTTGATGAAGGTAAAGTGATGCTCATAGACCCTCTCATGTCTTTCACGGTCTTGGTAATCTTGGATAATGTAGACAATGTGAATAAGGTTGAAAAACATTGTGGCAAGACGAATCACAGGTAAATAGGAATTTGTTGGTAAATTGTTAATCTAGGTTGTTACTGATGTCAATATAACAGTGTTTGTGATGGAAAATTATTTGATACATGATTTCACATTGATGCCCATTGATCATAATGCTTGTAGTGATGAAAGTTTGATATATGATGATATGATGAGATTGAGGACCCAAGTGAATTAGACAACAGGAGGTCAATTGAATAGCAAATGACGTTGGAGGTCAATTGAACAACAATTGAACAGCAATTGAACAACAATTCAACAAAAAATGATGCAGGAGGTCAATTGATGAGTAATTGAACAAGAGAAATTGAACAAGGATTGAACAATGATAACAAAGGACTAAAGAAGAAAACTATCAGAAGAGCGGAAGAGTGAAGAGAAGTCACAGGAGCAACAACTATTGGAAGAGCGGGGGTAGGAAAGTATGGACTTCCTTGATCGTATCTCAAGTCCCGAACTCAATGCTAGCCATCAATCTCATAGTCAACCCTTAGATCATAGTAAACTACTGGGGTTAAGGCCATATTTAATCCATGTGCTAGTCGAAGTCCTGCAAACTGTCGATTGCGATAACGCTGTGGACCCGATAGATTTATTAACATCTATTTAATGTTATATCGCATCCGCAGTATCACAAGTTTCAAAGGGATGTTAAAACATCTAATTGTGACAGAGTTGTGGACCAGATGGATTCATTAAAAATAGTTCATTGAATATTGCATCCACCCCATCTAAAGACAAAGCATGTGAACACTTGTAAAACCTTCGATTTTTTATGGAATTGTGATTGCAGGATTAAAGGTGATGACGTGGGAGGTGGGACATCCATGTGGAGAAGAAGGACAGTTCACAACTCATGAATGTGAATTAGCGTAAGAAAGGAAGCCAAAGGTTGAGCAAACGGTAGAAAGAAAGCTAAAGGTCGAGTGAGCGCAGAGGAAGTCGAAGGGCCAGTGGAAGACAAAGGTAAAAACATTCTATTGATTGGGTGAATTTTTAAAAAGGCTCAGACCTGTGATAAATTAATTGATGGAAGAAGTACAAAACAAAATTTTGAAGAAAAATTCTGTGAAAGGAAATAAATTTTCATGTGTCATCATTTGAAGCGAGTAGTAGACAACACCAATATTGAAGTGATTGTGAGTCTGTTTCATGGAAGTAAGATATCCCAACAATAAGAAGCAGTCACTCCTGAAACAGTTACCGCAATGAAAATATTGGAGACATTATTGGAGATCATGATGGCTATTTCAAATCATCATAAGGTAACTTTTCAGACTTTGTGTGGGCAATGTGAAAAATTGTGAAGGCTCCTTCATATGAAGACAGGTTGTCATTGATGTAGCAATGAAACTGTAGATTGACATAACACAGTGAAGAAGATTTTGAGAGTAGTGTAATACAATCAAAACATTTCTTGACAAAGAAAACTATAGGGTCAGATCCCTTGCGGTTGGTGCCTCATAATTGGAAGGATTGGTGTCCTTGGAGTTGGTGCTCCTAAACACAAGGTTGATGCCTTGAGAAGATAGGGTTGTAGCCTTAAAGATTGGAGACTCACAAATGACCAAGTTGGTGCTTGAAAATAGATTGGAGCGCTATATATATTGTACCTGACTTATTGTAAAGATTATATTAATAAAAGCATTTATTCCTATTGCTCATTTTATATTCTAAATATAAATAATTTAACTAGTAAAAATAACAATTGAAAAGAAACATTGATTATCGCCCCCTAGTATTTCCAACAATTGGTATCAGAGCCAACTTCTTCATATCAACCTAACAACTAGAAGAAGGACTCTTAGTCACAATGAGAAATCAAGAAGTGTCAGCAAGAGCTGCTCTGTTCGATGGCACAAATTTTTGTTTTTGGAAAAAAAGAATGTCCTACTACTTAATGTCGTTTGGACCTGAAGTTTGGCATTGGGTTTTAAATGAGTACACAGCTCCTTACACTCTTCCAACAGATCAAGATGAAGGAAAGCTTACATTTCAAATGCAAAATCCTTAAATTCCATCACTAGTGGAATCACTGATTCTGAATTTACAAAAGTCATGAATTGTGACTTGACCAAATAAGTATGGGATTATCTAGTTAGCTTATATGATGGAGACTCCAAAGTTAAGAAGGCAAAGCTTCAAACTCATAGAAGGCAATTTGAAATTCTGAAAATGGATGATGAAGAAGATATTGCATCATACTTTCTCCGAGTAGCTGAAGTGGTCAACTCTCTTAAAGGATTGGAAGAAAACATTGAAGAAAGCACTTTTGTGCAAAAGGTCTTAAGATCTCTCCCAGATAGATTTGACTCCAAAGTAAGTGCTATAGAAGAAATGAAGGACCTAGATACTCTCAAGATGGATGAACTTCATGGAATCCTCATTGCCTATGAGATGAGAAAAGGAAGCCCAAGTTCCAAAGATGTAGCATTCAAGGCCTCAAAATCAAAAAAGGGGAAAGAATGGAATACCAATGTTTAATCTGAATTGGCACAATTTATACGAAGACTATAGAAAGGATCTAAGCCAAAAGGTAAGTACCCTCTTATTTGTTTCAAATGTGGAAGAATAGGTCATTATGCTGCAAAATGTCCTCTTAAGCATGATAATGATGGTGAGGAAAAATCTAAAAGGATGGTATACAAAAAGCAAGGGTTCAATAAGAAGAATTTCTTCTCTAAGCAAGATGAGTTTGATGAAGGTGAAATTGTAGTCATCAAAAAAGAAATCAACTAATCAATTCCCTCACTGCAAAGGAGGTAATGATGAATTAGATGAAGAAGATGACCATGCTGGAAGCCAATAAGTATTATTCATGGCATTCACAAATGATGATGAGTCAGGTCTAGAAGGAAATGTAGATGAATTGTTAATGAGTGCCATTGAAGAAAATGATAAATTACGAAATAAAATCATTTCTCTCGAGGTAGAAAATGAGGAAACAAAAAGAAGGGAAGACCTCTTGAAAAATAAGCTTAAAAAAAAAGATGAAATTTGTGAAGAAAGTGAAGCCGAAATAGTATCTCTGAGGAAGGAATTGGAGTAAGTCAAAAAGGGTTGGGAAAGCTCTCAAATACTTGACATTATCCTAAATAATCAAAAACCTCAACATGACAAATCTGGGATAGGTTTTAAAGGAGAATAATCAAGTACTAAGAATAATGTGAAAAGATATGCCAACATACTTTCAAGCAACCCAAAAGAAGAAAGATTATTTCATCAAAGGCCCATCTCAAATCCAAAGAATGAAGAGAGAGTAACTCCAAGGAAGAATGTTGATTCAAATAATGGTTATTACAACATGTACAAAACTATCTTTTTTGGGCATTGGTTTTATTGCAAAAGTTTTGGTCATCAAGCTAAACATTGCATGGCCTATAAGAATGAAACACCAAAATTGAAGGATCAAACAAACAAACCATATGGCCTCAAAGGGTAAGGATAAATCAAGACCTACAACTCCTTTTATCCCTTGGCCAAATTTGATCCATTTTTCTCATTATGTAATGATAATGGACATAATGAATAAAATTTCCCCCTCAAAAGAAGAAAAGCAAAGCATGAGAATCCTAACATGGATAAATGTGGCCTACCTCTATGTGCTCACAGTGATGAAAATCATTGATTTGTGGATAGTGGGCGCTCCAGACATATGACAAGGGACAAAAGGAAGTTTGTCTCATTGAACAAAAAGGAAGGAAATGTATCCTTTGGAAGTGGATCTACCAAAAATGCTGGAAAAGAAACTGTTACCCTTATTAATGGAAAAGGAAAGGCTCAAAATGCTTTGCTAGTAAACGGGCTCAAACACAATCTCTTGAGTGTTAGCCAAATCTGTGATTAAGGACAGAATGTTGTCTTTAGCACTAAAGACTATGGAATAAGAAACTCTACCGCAGGGGAACTTGTGGCAAAAGGAGTTAGAACATCAGATAACGTCTACATTCTGAATAAAATTCAAGAAGATAAATGTTACTTAAGTCAAACAGATGAAAGTTGGATGTGGCACAAGCGACTTGGACATACAAGTTTCGATAACTTGATCATTATCAGCAAGATTAATGCAGTACAAGACATCCCAAAGTTATTCAAACCAAATCAAGGAGTATGTGGTCCATGTCAATATGGAAAGCAAACTAGAACTAGCCACAAGACCATGGAGATTTCTACATCAAAACCTTTGGAGATCATCCATGCTGATTTATGTGGACCAACTAGAAATCTGACACTCCAAGGAGAAAAGTACTTTTGCTTTATTTGTTGATGACTATACTAGAATGATGTGGGTATATTTCATAAAATATAAATCCGAAGAATTTGAGTGTTTTAAGTATCTTAAAGCTCTTGTAGAAAATGAAAAGGATTCTAAGATTAAATCTCTTAGAATGGATAGAGGGGGAGAATTCACATCAAAATAATTTGATGAATTCTATAAAGTACATGGAATCGAAAGAGAATTGTTTGCTGTCAAAACACCCATGCTAAATGGGGTAGTTGAAAGAAGAAACCGAACAGTTCAAGAAGTGGCAAGAACAATGTTAATAGCAACTGATTTGCAGCCAACATTCTGGAGAGAAGTAGTCAGGACAATTGTTTATACCTTGAATCAAACTCAACTAAGACAAAATAATGAGAAGATTCCTTATGAATTATGGAAAGGAAGACGTGCTTCAGTAAAATACTTCAAGATTTTTGGAAGCATGTGCTTCATAAAAATTAATGATGGCTGACCAGGAAAATTTGATTCTTGGGTTGACGAAGGGATATTCCTTGGATATTCTACAAGGAGCAAAGCCTACAGGTGCTACAATAATCGACTATGGAAAATAGTGGAAAGCATTGATGTGAAGATTGATGAAGAGCTTCCAGAAAAATAAATTGAAGATCATGAAGTTGACCCTCTCATTGAAGAAGAACCTGAAAAAGAGGAAAAAGATCAAGAAAAACGCAAGAAAAAAGAACCATCTCAAACCCCTTCAAAGATGAAGTTTCTCCAAAAACATCACCGAGAAGAGCAGATTATTGGCAATATGGATGAAGGGATACAAACCCGAAGAAGGATGACAGGTACACTAAAGAAAAATGATGTTTCTCTCCTATCTATGATAGAACCATCTAAACATTTACTCAAGCAAGTAAGGATCCTCATTGGGTAAACACCATGGAAGAAGAAATGTCTCAAATCGAGAAGAATGAGACATGGGAGTTGGTACCTCTTCCAAAGGATAAAAATATAATTGGAACCAAGTGGGTGTTCGAAAAATAAATAAATGAAGATGG
The DNA here is from genome assembly GCA_000404065.3 of Pinus taeda. NCBI lineage: Eukaryota > Viridiplantae > Streptophyta > Pinopsida > Pinales > Pinaceae > Pinus > Pinus taeda. The sequence continues at coordinate 72,873 of APFE031455968.1, forward strand.
ACAAATCATCAAAAATAAGGCAAGGCTTGTTTGTAAAGGTTATTCACAAATTTAAGGAATCAATTTTGAAGAAACCTTTCCACTAGTAGCTCATGTGGAAGCTATAAGGATGTTCTTGGTAGATGTAAAATCAGCATTTCTAAATGAGGAACTCAAGGAAAAGGTCTACATGGAGCAACCACAAGGGTTTAATCTAGCAGAAGGAAAATACTTTGTTTGTAAGTTGAAAAAGGCATTATATGGGTTGAAACAAGCTCCTAGAGCTTGGTACGCAAGATTGGATCACTATCTACAAAAACAAGGCTTCAAGAAAGGGGTGGCAGGAAGTAATCTCTACATAAAGATGGATGAGGATATCTTACTAGTCACTCTTGTCTATGTTGATGATCTGATTTTTGCTAGTAATAATGATGAGATGAGCCGTGAGTTTGAAAAAATATGTCAAAAGAGTTTGAGATGTCGATGATAGGAGAGTTATCTTACTTCCTTGGACTACAAGTATCTCAAACCACAACAGACATTTTCATATCTCAAGCAAAATATCTTAAAGACATGCTTAAAAGATATGGAATGGAAGAATGTGCGCCCATGAGCACACCTATGACCACAAATTGCAAATTAAGGAAAGATGATAACTCTCCTCCGATAGATGCAACTCATTATAGGTCAATAATTGGAGCCCTCCTATACTTAACTGCTACGAGACCTGACATTATGCAAGCAGTAGGAATGGTGGGAAGATTTCAATCAGCTCCTAAACAAACCCATTTGTTGGTTGTAAAGAATTTTTAGATACTTGAAAGGAACTCATGATTTCGGTATTTACCCTAAGAGCTCAACTCTTACTGTCACTACATACACCAATGTTGATTAGGCTGGAAGTGTTGATGATCAAAAAATTACTAGTGGAAACGCATTCTTCCTAGGAGATTGTCTAGTATCTTGACTCAGCAAAAAACAAACATCCATATCACTATCTATAGCTAAAGCTGAGTATATAGCTATTGCAGATTGTTGTACTCAAATATTATGGATGAAGGAAGCTCTGAAAGATGTCAACATAGGTACAAATCAACCAATCACCATCTATTATGATAACACAAGTGCTATCAGTCTCAACAAAAATTCAGTGATGCACTCAAAGACCGAACATATACCAATCAAGTATCATTTCCTTCGTGAACAAGTAGCTGAGTAAAACATCATCTTGGAATATATCATTACTAAGGAGCAGATAGCTGATATTTTCACAAAACCTCTTCCTTGAGAAGCATTTGAATATCTTCACCAAAAGATGGGGGTTATTTCTCTAGCATCACATTAAGTTGACTCATAAAGATGTTACATGACAGGGGGAGCAGTTCGATGGGGTGAGTCCTTATGCACTCCTTTGCCATTGATTTCAAAGGGAGAGAGAAGAATAATATTGCCATCAATGACAAAGGGGGAGATTGTTAATCTAGGTTGTCATTGATATTAATATAGCAGTGTTTTTGATGGCAAATTATTTGATACATGATTTCCCATTGATGCCCATTGATAATAATGCTCATAGTGATCAAAGTTTGATATATGATGATATGATGAGATGGAGGACCCAAGTGAATTGAACAACAGGAGGTCAATTGAACATCAATTGAACAACAATTGTACATCAATTGAACAACTATTAAACAACAATTGAACAAGAGAAATTGAACAGCAATTGAACAATGATAACAGAGGAGTAAAGAAGAAAACTATCGAAAGACCAAAAGAGTGAAGAGAAGTCACAGGAGAAAAAACTATCGGAAGAGCAGGAGTAGGAAAGTATGGACTTCCTTGATTATGGCTGAAGTCCTAGTTGTCGATCTCATAGTGAACCCTTAGATCATGGTCAACTGCGGGGGTTAAGGTCGTTTTTAATCCATGTGCCAGTCGAAGTCCCGCAAATCGTCAATTGCGATAAGGTTGTGGACCCATTAGATTTATTAACAACTGCTTAATGTAATATCACATCTGCAGTATCACAAGTTTCAAAGGGATGCTAAAACCTATAAATGTGATAGAGTTGTGGACCCAATGGATTCATTCAAAAAATTTCATTGAATATCACATCCGTTATATTGGAAGACAGAGCATGTGCACACTTGTAAAACCTCCGATTTTTAATGAAATTGTGATTGTGGGATTGAAGGTGATGACGTGGGATGTGGGACCTCCATGTGGAGAATAATGATAGTTCACAACTTGTGAACGTGAATTAGCATTAGAAAGGAAGCCAAAGGTTGAGCGAATGGTAGAAATAAAGTTGAAGGTCAAGTGAGAATAGAGGAAGCCAAAGGGCCAGCTGAAGACGAAGGTAAAAACATTCTATTGTTTGGGTGAACTTTTATAAAGGCTCAGACCTGTGATAAATTAATGGATGGAAGAAGTATAGAACAAAATTTTGAAGAACAATTCTATGAAAGGAAATAAAGTTTCATTTGTCATCATTTGAAGGGAGCAGTAGATAGCACCAGCATTGAAGTGATTGTGAGTTTGTTTCTTGGAAGTAAGATATCGTGACAATAAGAAGTAGTCACTCCCGAAAGAGTTACCGCAACACAGATCTTGGAGGCATTATTGGAGATCATGATGGCTATTTGAAATCATCATAAGATAGCTTTAAAAACTCTGTGTCAGTAATATGAAGAATTGTGAAGACTCCTTCATATGAATACAGGTTGTCATTGATGTAGCAATGAAGCTGTAGATTGACAGAACACAGTGAAGAAGATTTTGAGAGTAGTGTAATACAGTCAAAACATTTCTTAACAAAGAAAAATTATAGGGTTAGAGCCCTCGGGGTTGATGTCTTAGAATTGGAAGGATTGGTGTCCTTGGAGTTGGTGCTCCTAAACACAAGGTTGGTGCCTTGAGAAGATAGGGTTGGAGCCTCACAAATGATGAAGTTGGTGCTTGGCAATAGATTGAAGCGTTATATATATTGTACCTGATTTATTGCAAAGATTATATTAATAAAGGGATTTATTCCTATTGCTCATTTTGTGTTCTAAATATAAATAATTTAACTAGTAAAAATAACAATTGAAAATAAATATTGATTCACCCCCCCTCTCAGTATTTCCAACATAAATAGGAATTTGTTGGTGAGTGATTACTTCTTATTAATGTTTGTCTTACATCATTGGGTATTGAATGAATCTAACAGTTTTCACATATACATATGGTTTTTTTTTTGTTTATCATTACAAAGATTGGCAAAAAAAAAATGGCAGGACCAGAATTAAAAAAACAAAAACAAAAACACATCATTTGCGTTTACAATAAATTTTGATATCATTTTCACGGTATTATAAAAATCTTTATATATAAAATATTTTCTTGAAGTAAACATTTCTACTCGCAAGGACCTTCATATAATATATATATATATATATATTATATATAATATCTCTTATAAAGTAATCATTTTTCAGATGCAGGAGTTAGAGATTTTAGCACCCCTGTTGACTATTACGAAGTCCATAGAGCAGCTGAAGGATCTTGAACATATTGTGGTGGATGGCCTCAGCGGTGCATGACGAAGCACACATGAAATTTCCAAAAGAAATTTGCAATCTCGAGTAACTAAAGACCTTGGTCTTCAGAAACTACTCAGAAATCATTTCAATACCAGATTACTTTGATCATTTATCAATCCTCCAATATATGGAGCTATGTCACTACACGAAATTGAAGAGGATTCCAAATTCATTCAGAAATTTAAGTAAGCTTACATATATTAATTTGCGTGGTTCCAATGGATTAACTATAGAGCACACATGAAATTTCTAATAGAAATCTGTGATCTCCATTGCCTAAAGGCCTTGGTGTTAAGAAACTGCTCAGAAATCATTTTAATAGGAGACTACTTTGATCATTTGTCAAACCTCCAACATATGGAGCTGTGTCGCTACACGAAATCGAAGAGGATTCCAAATTCATTGGGAAATTTAACTAGGCTTACATATCTTGATTTGAGTGGTTGCAATGGATTAATTATCTAGAGCAAACATTGAGAAAAAAAACATGCTTGAGTCACAAGCTAGAGTCATTTGTGCAGTTAGGAAACTGGTTGCGAAATGGATGGACTTGAGATGGAGTAGCAACCACCATCCAATTCAAATCAACTGATAATCATAACTCAATTGTCTAACAAAATCTCCAATGACACAAACTATGACACGAAGGCATAACTCAATCGTCTAACAAAATATCCAATGACACATACTATGACACGAAGACAGTTAGAAGAATTATTTTCAGAAGAAAACACCTTACGGCGTAATTATTTTAGTTAATTTAATACGTTATAAATATTGGATACAATAAAAT
>APFE031455974.1:0-23663 GCA_000404065.3 Pinus taeda
CCTCGTCAGTTCAATTTCTTTGTCTAACATATTTTCCCCAGCATCTTCAATAAGACCTGTACTCACAAAGCAATTGTTAGAATAAAAAATATAAGGCATCAGTGCCTCTTCTGTTACTATCAATGTTGTCTCAGCCGTCATCATAATTGTCGCCGCACATGTTGCTCTAGCTGTCACTATGGATGTTGCGGCCTCCCAAACTTCCTGTCCCTCTGCAACATTCTTTTGCTCATCACCTGCAATTTCATCTGCAACATTTTCCTCTGGCTCAGATGTCTCCTCAATTTTTTCTAGCAACACTTCAGTATGTTGCTCTGAGTTCCTTCCCGACTCCTCTGTCAGCACATTAGTATGCTGATTTGCATTCACCAGCTGCACATAAGTCCTCTGTCTTTCCAAATCTCTTCTCTGTAGATCTAGTTTTCTATACAATTCAACAATTTCAATACGTGTAGAACTTGGAAACTTTACACAATTTTCTATACCTTCAACAACTTTTGACCAATCATCAGCTGATCCAACATTCTGATTAGACTCCTTCGTCTTCATTTTCTCATCATCGATCTGAACAGCCTTCAGATTCAACTCTTCTTGGATAAATTCTAAAGCTTTTTCATCTCCCTGTTCTATACCTGCAAACATATGCAACTCATTAGTTTTTAAATCACAAGATTTTTCAGTCTTGATTGCTTCCTCCATTATTTCACCAATGGAAAACTCCTCTTCCAACTCAGCTACTCTGAGTTCTTCTCGTCTCAACTGTTCATCCATCATCTACTCAAGCTTCCTTAGCTCCCCTGTTAACTGCATACTTATCTATAAATCTCTTTTCTGTTGTAGCCTCTACCACTTCACTCTCTTCCTCATCAGTAAACCATGTCTCTGGTCTTCCACATTTTCCCATAACAACTCCATCAACAGCTCAAGATGAACTGCTATCTCAACTTTCTCTTCCTCATACTCTTCCCGAGTCAACTGCTATCTCATGCCATTTGCCTTGGCATATTTCTTCTTTTTTCTATTGTAGCCTCTTTTTGAACCTCTTCTCTTTCCTTTATGACTTTCAGTAGTCATCTCCTTCGCCATGAGTTCCTCACCTATGAGTTGCATGAAGCCTCTACCATAGCTAACTCTCTTGCTGCCACTTACCTCACCAATCCTTCCCTCCGGATCTGGTCTTTTGGTACTCATTGGTCCTCTACTTGAACCTTTCGAACACCCTCCACTGCTCCTATAGGCTTCTCTCATCTGCAAATTTATTCAACCTCTGTTGAATCTTTAGGTTTGGCCACATTCACTTAGAATCCTTTGCTGGACTCCTTTATCACTGCACTTTAGCTGTGATCTACTTCTTCCCGCTGAGATTTCTTCACTATGCCTGTAAACCAAATTATCAAGCATAACCTTTAAACCAGAGATAAATAATACCTGTCAGCTCACCTTTCAAGATCCTGTTGATCTTATTTCACTTCCTCATCCGCACTGCATCTCTGTGCTCCAATATTCATCAGTTCCAAAATCTAACATTCATTCATCACATGCAATTAAATTAACTTAAAAACTTGAATCTTCAAGCAGAACTATTCTAGCTCTGATACCACCTGATGCAAGCCAGGCCTGCAATACCCAGGATTTCCTCTGTTCAATTGCAACAGACACCTAAGTTGATGCCAATCAAACACCCCAATGGCCAATTCTAAATCATTCATGTAAAAATTTACTGCATTTCCAATGCGTACTGATCGCCTTGTACATGTTATAAAGGTTCTAGTGCCAACACCATCAATCGATCTGTCCTTCTAATCATCTTTCATGGAGAGGTTAGAATATTATATTGAAATAAGGCATGTAATCAAATCATTGGACTAATCGTATAACAGAATAACCTTCATTGTTAGAACAACTAGGATAAATGGTCTCAAGGCCATCCTCTTGGATTCGAAAGCTTCCTCGCTGCCTCAAGTAGGAAGCTTCGCTCCACTTATAATTGAAGTGCCATTACACGTACTTCAGGAAAAATTACACATAAACCCAACTGCGCCCACGCTTGAGGTATTAATATACAGTTATGTATATATCATCGCAACCCTCTCCATGTGTTCAGATATGTTGTTAACAACAAATATGTTAACTGTTGTTTTGAATGTCTAAGAACCGCTCTTCCAGCGGATCCCCCTCCACGACGTTTGACTTCAATATAACAAAGAAATTGACCCTCTGGTGTCTGCCTTTCGCTCTGCCTTTATTGTCTGATATTGACGCAGTAGACAGCAAATGGTCCTTCTCTAGCGTTTTTGGGTGTTTTGTCACAACATTTTAACTTACTCACCATGAGACTAAGGATGCATGTACCATCTCCAATTCCATCTTCCTTTGATATTTCATCCTATGAATAATGGCACTTGGTTTCAATGCAATTGTATCAGAACCTCTGGTCCATGCTGCTGCAAATCATTACATAGAATTGGCTTTCCTAGGAATCGATCCACTAAGGTCGATTTGTTAATTTCACAATTTCGAATAAGGCACATTCTAATTTATAACTCCACAATTTCACTCAATTCATATAACCCAAATAGTCAACCTCATTTGATTCGATGTATTCACAACCAATTTATATGAAGCATGTATTCAAATAAAAATCTAGTTTCAAAAGTATTCCACCACTTACTATATCAAACCCACACTTCTGAAAACACACTGTTTACATTAACAAATGCACATAATTACTTACAACCTTTCTTTGTGGCCAGATATTCAATGTTCATGGCCCTTACAATTTGCGAGAGGACTTACAACCTTGGTTGCCCAATCTATTCTCTACCACACTCTCTCTGATTTTTCAATGCCTTTGAGGCTACATAATTTATAAAACTTAGCATGATCTAGAATCACTCAACTAAAAGCTCTAAGATTCTACATGCAATTCATACATATGGCAAAAAGCATCTCCTCAGCTTTATTCCATCTTTTTCCCTATTCTAAAATAGAAAAGCTTTCCTTATCACTTAATGGTCCACATCCATTCCTTCTATGCCTAAAAGCTCTACTAGTTTTATTTATTTATTTTGAGAATATCTACTTAAAAGCCTAAATATTAAACTGACTTGGAATTTATGAAATTAATTCCACAAATGCATGACCCCCTATGTCTATTATTTACAATAATTTCCCTTTGGGCTAAATGCTCCTACATCAGACTCCCAGTGTAGAAAAAATTCTTGGTCTCCTGATCATGTGTTCAGGTCTAGGTTTGCCTGGATCCCATATCTTGTGTTGTAACTTTCCATTTGTCACTGCTTCTGTCTATTGTTCTTCTCCAGGTCTCCACACTTTATGTTGTCTTGCTCCACTAACTGTGCTCTCGCAATCTTCTGTTGTCTTCCTTTTGCTGCTTCTCTTTTGTTTCACTGCTGCTGGTCTCTTCTGGGATTCCTTCATCATCATCTGCCTCATCAGTTCAATTTCTTTGTCTAACAGATTTTCCCCAGCATCTTGAATAAGACCTCTACTCACAAATCAATTGTTAGAATAAAAAATATAAGGCATCAGTGCCTCTTCTATTACTATCAATGTTGTCTCAGCCGTCATCATAATTGTCACCCCACATGTTGCTCTAGCTGTCACTATGGATGTTGCGGCCTCCCAAACTTCCTGTCCCTCTGCAACATTCTTTTGCTCATCACCTACAATTTCATCTGCAACTTTTTCCTCTGGTTGATATGTCTCCTCAATTTTTTCTAGCAACACTTCAGTATGCTGCTCTGAGTTCCTTCCCGACTCCGCTGTCAGCACATCAGTATGTTGATTTGCATTCACCAGCTGCACATAAGTCCTCTGTCTTTCCAACTCTCTTCTATGTAGATCTAGTTTTCTATACAATTCAACAATTTCAGTAGGAGTAGAACTTGGAAACTTCACACAATTTTCTATACCTTCAACAACTTTTGACCAATCATCAGCTGATCCAACATTCTGATTAGACTCCTTCGTCTTCATTTTCTCATCATCGATCTGACTAGCTTTCAGATTCAACTCTTCTTGGATAAATTCTAAAGCTTGTTCATCTCCATGTTCTGTACCTGGAAACATATGCAACTCATTAGTTTTTAAATCACAAGATTTTTCAGTCTTGACTGCTTCCTCCATTATTTCACCAATGGAAAGCTCCTCTTCCAACTCAGCTACTCTGAGTTCTTCTCGTCTCAGCTGTTCATCCATCATCTACTCAAGCTTCCTTAGCTCCCCTGTTAACTGCATGCTTATCTATAAATCTATTTTCTGCTGTAGCCTCTACCACTTCACTCTCTTCCTCATCAGTAAACCATGTCTCTGGTCTTTCACATTTTCCCATAACAACTCCATCAATAGCTCAAGCTGAACTGCTATCTCAGCTTTCTCTTCCTCATACTCTTCCTGAGTCAACTGCTGTCTTATGCCATTTGCCTTGGCATATTTCTTCTTTTTTCTACTGTAGCCTCTTTCTGAACCTCTGCTCTTTCCTTTATGACTTTCAGTAGTCATCTCCTTCGCCATGAGTTCCTCACCTATGAGTTGCATGAAGCCTCTACCACAGCAAGCTCTCTTGTTGCCACTTACCTCACCAGTCCTTCCCTCTGGATCTGGTCTTTTGGTAATCATTGGTCCTCTACTCGAACCTTTCAAGCATCCTCCACTGCTCCTGTAGGATTCTCTCATCTGCAACTTTATTCAACCTCTGTTGAATCTTTAGGTTCGGCCACATTCACTTAAAATCCTTTGCTAGACTCCTTTATCACTGCACTCTAGCTGTGATCTACTTCTTCCCACTGAGATTTCTTCACTATGCCTGTAAATCAAATTATCAAGCATAACCTTTAAACCAGAGATAAATAATACCTGTCAGCTCACCTTTCAAGATCCTGTTGATCTTATTTCACTTCCTCATCTACACTGCATCTCTGTGCTGCAATATTCATCAGTTCCAAAATCTAACATTCATTCATCACATGCAATTAACTTAACTTAAAAACTTGAATCTTCAAGCAGAACTATTCTAGCTCTGATACCACCTGATGCAAGCCAGGCCTACAATACCCAGGATTTCCTCTGTTGAATTGCAACATACACCTCAGTTGATGCCAATCAAACACCCCAATGGCCAATTCTAAATCATTCATGTAAAAATTTACTACATTTCCAACGCCTACTGATCGCCTTATACATGTTATAAAGGTTCTAGCACCAACACCATCAATCGATCTATCCTTCTAATCATCTTTCATGGAGAGGTCAGAATATTATATTGAAATAAGGTAGGTAATCAAATCATTGGACTAATCGTATAACAGAATAACCTTCATTGTTAAAACAACTCAGATAAACGGTCTCAAGGCCCTCTGCTTGGATTCGAAATCTTCCTCGCTGCCTTAGGTAGGAAGCTTCACTCCACTTATAATTGAAATGCCATTACACGTACTTCAGGAAAAATGTCACATAAACCCAACTGTGCCCACGCTTGAGGTATTAATATACAGTTATGTATATATCATCGCAACCCTCTCCACGCATTTAGATATGTTGTTAACAGTAAATATGTTAACTGTTGTTTGGAATGGATAAGAACTGCTCTACCAGCGGATCCCCCTCCACGCGGTTTGACTTCAATAAAACAAAGAAATTGACCCTTTGGTGTCTACCTTTCGCTCTGCCTTTATTGTCTGATATTGACACAGTAGACAGCAAACGGTCCTTCTCTAGCATTTTTGGGTGTTTTGTCACAGCATTTTAACTGACTCGCCATGAGACTAAGGCTGCATGTACCATTTCCAATTCTGTCTTCCTTTGATATTTCATCCTATGAATAATGGTGTTTGGTTTCAATGCAATTGTATCAGAACCTCCGGTCCATGCTACTGCAAATCATTACATAGAATCGGCTTTCCTAGGAATCGATCCACTAAGGTCGATTTGTTAACTTCACAATTTCGAACAAGGCACAGTCTAATTTATAACTCCATGATTTCACACAATTCATATAACCCAAACAGTCAACCTCATTCGATTCAATGTATTCACAACCAATTTATATGAAGCAGGTATTCAAATAAAAATCTAGTTTCAAAAGTATTCCACCACTTACTGAATCAAACCCACACTTCTGAAAAACACGTTGTTTACATTAACAAATGCACATAATTACTTACAACCTTTCTTTGTGGCCAGATCTTCAATGTTCATGGCCCTTACAATTTGCCAGAGGACTTACAACCTTGGCCGCCCAATCTATTCTCTACCACACTCTCTTTGATTTTTCAATGCCTTTGAGGCTACATAATTTATAAAACTTAGCATGATCTAGAATCACTCAACTAAAAGCTCTAATATTATACATGCAATGCATACATATGGCAAAAAGCATCTCCTCATCTTTATTCCATCTTTTCCCCTATTTTAAAATAGAAAAGCTTTCCTTATCACTTAATGGTCCACATCCATTCCTTTTATGCCTAAAAGCTCTCCTAGTTTTATATCTACTTAAAAGCCTAAATATTAAACTGACTTGGAATTTAGGAAACTAATTCCACAAATGAATGACCCCCTATGTCTATTATTTACAATAATTTCCCTTTGGGCTGAATGCTCCTGCATCACACCTGAATGGATTACCTACCTATAGTACTCCAGAGCAAATAACCTCATTGGGAAGTATTTGGGTAGTTTATATGGGGCTAGCTCATAGCCATAAATTCTAATCTTAGTGTGGTTTTGGTACAAGTATCAATCCACCACTTCAGATTGTTTTGAGAGTTGCAGGATCCTAATTATATCTAAACTGATTCTTGGAGGAGGGCTGCCTATTAGCATTGCCATAATGGGAAGTGCAAATAGGTCTATGAAGTCTGTATATGAATATGGGGAGTCATATTTATGGGTCAATGGAGTCCAGAAAATCACTGACCTAGGGTAACCTTTTGTGTCAAGCTTCTAAAGAGGAAATGGGAATTTATCAGCCTGGTAGTATACAAAGAGGTGATACAAAAAAAAGGAGTACTTGAAGACTCGCTCATTACTCATCCTAAGGAACTAGTCATGCATCCTATCAGCTATAAACTTGGCGTAATCATAAATAATAGCAGGAGGTTGTTTTGGAGTGGATATGGACATGAAAGCCAAGATAATCTAATCTATATACTCACTGGTGGTATAACCTACGACACTGGATATCATTGTTACAATGTCTTGGCCAAATGGAGAAAATATGGTATACACATCTGGAGGAGGTTCTTTTGGGGTATACTTTTCATTGAAAATGTAGGTTTGGATTATTTGGGTGAGTCTTGCAGGGCTAAGCTTGGGAAATAACTCTAGTAGATCTCCAATGGAGAGGGGAGTAAATTTTTGGCTAGGTTGAAGTTGCAGCATCTCATTTATTGATTCAACAGTGATGGTGAAAAGTATAGTCTGGTTAGGGGACATCACTACTCTTTGGCTAGGGATACAGTTTGCATGGCAGTAATGGACAATTTTTGGCAAAATGTGAACTTCAGGGAATTGGTACTTGGGCAAATTGGACTCCCAAAAATAGATTTTATCAGCATGGTTCAGGTATTGGTCTCTGTATCGGCAATGGAGTTTGAGAGGGGATTCATGGAGATAGGTGTCCTTTATATGGAAATCTTTGTCTACCAAGTGGAGATGGTCTAAGTCTAGATGAGAAGTAGAAATAGGTCTCACATCCATGGAAATTGTGCCATCCATTCTCAGTTCTTGTGGATTTGAGAATGGGGGAGGTCGTTTTTAGTTTTTTTTAGGGCAAAGGTGGTTGAGTACAGTGTAAGCTCAAGTTACATGAGTTATTTTAATTAGTTTTTCATTTCAACTAACAAACTTAGTAACTCGTTTTGAAATTGAGAGGTTTTCCAGTGAATTATGGCTTAAATAACTAGAATTAGGGAGAACTAGCTATGAACAGGTTAGCTGGGAACTGTGAACGGTTGAAAAGTTTTTGAGTACGCTAGAGAGAAAATTGGGTGATTTGTGGCGTCTTTAGGGTGCAAGTGGATGTAGGTTGACAACTTCGACATTCGCAGGTGCGTGCATGGAGCTTTTCAGTTGAAAAAACGATAAAACGAATGATTTGGGGATTTTTTGGATTTATTCGCAAAAGTCAATTTTGGTAGGTACAGGTGAACAGTGGTCATTTGTCATGTAGCGGGGTGAACAATGGATTTTTTGGCACGTAGCAGGTGGGCGGTAAGTTGTTTCCATCGCACCGCTTTTGGGTGCTCAGTGATATTGTGGGGAGGCCGCCCAATTCCATTCATTGAGTGACCCGTAGCCTCAGGGGCCCAATGGAAAACAACTCTTTTCGGGTGGGTAATGTTCGGACGTCGCAGCCGGGCCGAAATGAATGAGAGCCGTCAAATGTGGAGGGGAGTGATCGTGGGGTGATCAGGTAGTAGAGTTGCATGGAGGGTAGTGGGGGGGGGAACGAGTAATTAACCGCGAAAGTTTGCAGTTAATGAGGGATTAAGGTGGGGTTAAGGCGTCAGGGTCATTAGTGGAGGGTTTAACTAGGTTTATGAATAACTTAATCATGAAACGATTAGTTGGTGTAGTTTAGGTAGAAAAATCATAGTTTATATAATTAAACTAGGGCAGGATTAATTAATATCGCAGGAGTTAAATATATATGGGAAAAGGGTTTTGTTTAGGATTTAATAAATAAATTAGTAATTAGTAAAATGAGTAGAAAGGGGCACAATACCCTAAGTATTTGATATTTCATGCTTTTAATGCTTTTCTGCTAATAACATAAAAACTTAGGATATAGTATTTTTGGGGGTTTTTGGTATGAAAATGAGTTATGTGGGGGAATAAACACTTTTTCCTAGGTAAAAGTAATTTAACCTTAGGAAAGAGTATTATTTGAGGAAAATGAATGAACTGAAGGGGGGAATGAATGTTTTTGAGGGGGTTTTAGTACTTATTTCCTATAAGTCATTGAGCCGAGGGTCTGGTCCCTCCAAAATTCAGAAAAATTCTCTGAGCCTCTTTGACTTACGGTTTTTAAGTACTTTGAACTTTATTGTGGGAAATTAGTTAAGTAAAAGGTGAAATGAATGAGGGAAATTAATTAATTGACTTTGATATCCAACTGCATACTTGAGTGCCCATTCACATTTGGAACTTTTATGATGAAAAAGATGACACACATGCTTTTGTCTAATCAATCATCATAATTCTGCAACCTTTTTACTACTTACCCATCTACTTATCCTAGCAATTTTACTTCTCTTTATTAGGGTGCATTTGAGCTAGCAAACCCTTATCAAACATTTTTATTTCTCTTTACAAAAGTAAACTGACTAATTCTAACCTTATTACATCCAAGGGCTCAAATTAAATAGTTGAGCTCCTTTTATTTACTCTACCTTTCTACTTATCTGCCAAGGTTACACTATTTGGCCAGATTTTTATTCTCCACCTATAGACATGAAATTGAAATATCAAATAGCCTAGTTTAAACGTTTCGACTATCATGGATTGTGGCAAATATTACAAGTTGCACACAATCTTTTATTTTGCACAAAAAGTAAACGGTAGTGACATTTTGACTTGCTCACTTTCATGGTCTTTTTCTTTTCTTGGGGTTCATATTTTTTATCACTTTTTACCTTTTAATTCTTTTTGTCCTTTTATTATTATTTTAGGACATACCCTCTTTACATTTTTTTATTTTTTTTAATATGGAAAACATTTGCAGAAAGAAAACGTATGTACATATTATAGGTTTAATCTTAGCCATTCAAAAATTATGATTCCTATTGGTATAGGAACCTAACAGTGGCTCCACTTGGGGATGGCATTTCCTGGTGAAATGTCAAGAACTTTGTAGACCAATGGCCTTCTGAATTGCTTGATGTTATCCTAAAACTTTTCCTTGTCATATTTCTGCATGATTGCTATTTATGACAGTAAAACTTTTAAAGCTTAGGGCCTTCTCTTCGGGCTTCAACTTCAAACATTACTATCCAATCAAATCTAGACTTTGAAAGTAAATTATGTACAGATGATTAGTGAAATCACTAACTAGGCTCAGTATAATGCTTGAGCATTCAACCATTAACTGGTGCTCCTTTTGCTTCTGTGCCATCCATTTCTGTGAGGAAGAAAGAATTATTACCTTTGAAAGAATAAATGATATATGGGCCTTTCCATAGGAGATCAAATTTCCCATGTTTACCTTTATCTTCTCTCCTTTAATCCCATTTTAGAACTTTGTCCCCTAGGTAAAAAGCTTCTGCCTTAGTCCTTTTATCAAAATCCTTTTTGATCCTTTCCTGCACAACTTGAGATCTGACGTACAGTTCTTCCCTGGTCTGTGGTAAGTGAATTGTTTGGTTCATTCTTCTTTGGATGTCATTTGGTTCAACTTGCAGCTCTTGGAGTCGCTTCATCACTAGTGTTCCCAAGGAAGATGGGAGAAAAAATTCCATCCCATAAACTAGGTTATAAGGACTAGTACCAATGGACTTCTTTGTGGTTAGCCTATCTGCCCATATGGCATTTACTAGCTTCTTGTTCCATGTTTTCTTGTTATCTTCTAACAATTTTTTTATGATATTTACCAAGCTTTTGCTTGAGGACTCCGCTAGTCCATTTCCTTGAGGGTAATAAGTTGTGGAATGGCCCAATGTTATATGGTACTTATTACAGAAATCAATCATTCTCCTAGATTTGAAAGCTGTTGCATTTTCAGTGATGATTTTGGTTGGGCACCAAAATCTAGATAGGATGTTGGCCTCAAGGAAGGTTATTGTAATAGCTTCAGTGGCTTGCCTTGATGGTATGGCTTCCATCGATTTGGTAAAATAATCTGTAGCAATGAGGATCCATTTGTGTTGGGTAGAGGATGGTGGGTGGATTTCACCAATGAAGTCAAGACCCCATTGTTGAAAAGGTGCTTCAGCAGAGATTGGTTTTAGGGGAAGGGGTAAAATCTTTTTCTTTCCTTCAAAAATTTGACATTGATGACATGAGGTTACAAATTTCTTTACATCAAAAAACAAAGTAGGCCAATAGAAACCAGCTCTAAGGATCTTGTCAGCAGTGGTTTCCAGTAAAGATGTCCTCCATATTCGCCTACATGAAAATCTTGTAACACCTTGTCAGATTCTTCTTTCAATAAACAGTTAAGAAGGATACCTTCATGACTCCTCCAAAACAAAGCATTGCCAATTATGCAAAATTTTAAATATTTTATTTTTAAAAGTCTGTTATTGGTCCTGGATAATTCAGGAGGAGCTTGTAGATTTTGTAGAACATATATGATGTCAGCATACCATGGTGATTCAATAAAGGCTTGGCTGATTGGTGGAGTTTTCATACCCTCTCCATTATCCATTTCTGCAATAAAATTTATATCCAAGGCCTGACAGTTCGATGCAGCCATGAGCTTGGTTAAACCTTGGCCTTTGATTAACTTTGTTTGCTTGATTTCCAGGTCATATTCTAATATAGTAGCAATCCATTTCCCTCTCTTTCCATTTGGACCATCGTGAGTTAGGATATCCTTGGCTATTGAATTGGGGACATAGGCTATTATATGAGAATATAAAATGTAAACTCTAAAATATTTGATAGCTTTGACCAAAGAAAAAGCTAGCTTTTCTATTATATTGTATTTTAAAGGGGTATCTTTGAGGGCTTTGCTAAAAAAGGCAATAGGTTGTTCGTAACCTTGATAATTCTTTTGCAGTAAAACTACAACAATTTTATGTTTTGAGGCAAAGGAAAATAAAATGAAATCCCTGTCAAATTTTGGACTGATCAAAACTAGTGTTTTAGTTCACGCTAGCTTAATATCTCCAAAGGACTTCTCAGCCTTAACAATCCATTTTATGGTTGAATCGTTTTTCAACATATTGTTTAATGACTTAATTAATGTTGGAAATAATAATGAGAGGGGAGGTGAATCAGTGTTATCAAATCAAACACTTTTTCATTTTCATACTCATATATATATATATATATATATTCAGTTATGGGAACCCATGTATATACACAACTGTGTCTAAGGAAACTAGCATATATCTAGTAAACTTATGATTCAGTTAATCCATTAAATGTTGATCTTAAATCAGTGCATCAGAACTTCATTAACCATAAGAACAGTAAATAGGTGCAGTAAAATAGAAGAGATCATCACACACATGAACACAAGATATAAGGTAGAAACCAAATGTGGGTGAAAATCACCTGGTGCAATTCGTCTCTATCTTTCTTTTATAAGAAACTTATTTTTACAATATTTCTGTATTGGTGTAGTCTTATACAAGTACGCAGGCTTCTACCTATAGAAGGCTACAACCTTCTCTCATTCTCCAGCTTGTCCTGGAAGGTAGCTACAACCCCCTTAGCTCTTGTACTAGTTGATGTACTAGTATCTAGGTGCTGACCTACAAAAGGCTACAACCTTCTCTTTTCTTCATCGACCATGTTTCATAAATTTTCAGACTAGATCCATAAATAACATCAATCAAACATCAAGTATTTCTATATCAACCAATCTCCTTTGTAGCAACCAAAACTGAATCAAGCAATCACTTCTCTGAATGTTGTAACCAAAATATAGTAACAGTAACCAGAAACCAATCCTGAATGTAGAACATTGTAGTAATAAACAGAAGCAGCTAAAACATATTTTATGAGATGTACACTACTTCAATATGTATAACCTGCATGGATACGCTGCTGTATTAAGGAAAACATGTATATACATTGTTTAGAATTACCTAACTAGCGTGTACATGCGCCTTTGCTATGCCGAACCTTCATACAGATCTATAAAAGATAATTTACCCTTTTCAATTATTCAAACATTAGTTATACCCGGATTATCAGATTTATAGATCCAGTCATGCACTGAATATAATAGATCAAAATCACACAAAGATACTACTATTCAAGCCTGAAGATCTTGACCCATCAATAGAACTTATCCTTCTTCTAGCACTCACGTTTGTCCTTGATTCAGATCCAGCTATGCACCATAACCCAATGACTAGTATTCTAGATCTTTCTCTTCATAAGATATTCAATCCTCGAGTGAATGCCTCTTCATAGTGATCTCCTTCCCCTTTTATAGTCTTAGGCCTTACTCAATAGCATGGTCGAAAACCACTTAGAACCAATACTTGGGGTGCAATACCTGGGTTCAATACTTTGGATGAGAAACCATGGTCCAAAAACATAGGTCGAAATACTAAGGATCAAATACCATGGATGAAAAATAAGTTTTCCCACATGTACGTGCTTTTCTGTGCATGAAAGTGCATGCATACGCATACGTGACTTTTGATCAGCAATCCCACATGTATACGCAACCTGGTTAAGAGGAACCTATGTATATCACTTTTTCTTTCATTCTGAGAGCCTGAAATGTGATTTACCATCTGAGTCAGTTGCCATCAAGGAGAACACCAGTGTCATAGTGCCAACCCTATGTCACAATTCCAACAATTAATTCTGCTAAGTTAGAAATAAATCTTCTAAGAAAGTTGATTTTCCATAAAAAGGCTTGTAATTCCTTGATGCTCCTAGGATGTTGTATCTGTAAGATGGCTTCAATTCTTGCAGGATCTATTCGGATACCATCTTTGGAGATTATATGGCCTAATAAATTTCCATCTTCTAACCCAAATAAATATTTTTTAGGATTCAAAGAAATTCCATACTTCCTACATTTTATGAAGACCTACCTCAAATGATCTAAGTGTTGTTTATCTGCTTTAGAGAATACAGTGATGTCATCTCCGTATATTACTAGGAAGTCAAGAATTTCCTTAGCAAAAGCTATTTCCATGGGTCTTTGGAAAGTGGGCCCAACATTCTTTAATCTAAAAGGCATCTTCACATACATGAATGTGCCCCAAGGAGTAGTAAATGCAGTTTTAGCCTAGTCATCTAGGTGAGCTAGAATCTTATTGTAACCAGAAAACCCATCCAATAATGAGATTCTGGTTAACCCTACTACCCTTTGTAATATATGATCCATTTTAGGGAGAGGGTAATTTTATTTGACTGAAACTTTATTAAGATTCCCTAGATCAACACAAAGTTTGATCTCACTAGTTTTCTTCCTTGTTGGCACCGAATTTGAAACCCAATCAGAAACTCTAATTGGTTTTATTATCTTGGCTTCATACATCCTTTTGATTTCCTTTTCAATAGAATGCAATAGAATGGGATTGATCCTCCTAAGCTTCTGCCTGAAAGGTTTCTGGTTTTCTTTTATGTGGATAGTGTGTTGTATGATGCTAGTGTCATAGGATTTGAGGTCCTCATTACTCCAAGCAAAGACATCTTGGAATTCCTTTAATAGTTCAATGTATTTCACTTTTTCGGTAGGAGGTAAGGACTTTGAAAGTTTAATCAATTTTTTATTTTCCTTAGTGCCTAGATTACACTCCTCTATATTAGATTTTAAGGGTTCCATCTTTGGTTTTCTAGGGACATCATTTGAATCAAACAAGTCTTCCAAAGGGGTTAATCATTTGGGAAAAAAGTTGTCTTTGAGATTAATGATTTCAGACTCTTCATTAATTATCTCATCCGTTTCAACTTGCTTTAGGTTTTGTACATCTGATTTTGTAAATTTAGTAGGATGGAATCTATCTATCTCTTCATCTTCTATTTTATTAATTTCTATTTCATCTTTAAAATTAGGATCTAATGTCATATCAGTGTCTATATTACTATTTACAAATTCTTCCTCTAAGGTTAAAAAATTGTTTATTTGTTGGTCATTAGCAAATACTTGCCAGTTTTTCAAGTTATCTGGGATATCAGGTCTGTGCCTGACCTCAACAGTGTACTGATGTTTAGGTTGGAATGGTAACTTAGAAGTGCTGGTAAACATTGCTAAACTATGTGCCTGCATATTATGCTTCCTAGGAATTACAACAACTTTGGCTTTTAGGAAAGTGTTTAGTATTTCTATAATGGTTCCTCTACAACAACTTAATCTAGGGTCCTTGGTCATATATACAGCTTTAATCTGATTTATCACTAATTTAAAGTTTCCCATGATAGAAACTCTTATAGCTCCTAACTTTCTAACTAATTTAAAACCTAAAAGAAGTGCTTCATACTCAGCCATGTTGTTAGTGCATTTGAAATTTAGTCTGTAAGCATGGATCTCTGAGTGATAATTCTCTAGATTATATATCCACACTCCTGCTCCTGCTCCTAACTTATTCACTGATCCATTAAATTCAAGGTGCGATAATATCTCATGTTCATAATTCTCACTGTCAGGTGGAAGAAAATTTTCCTTGTTTGAGGTGTTTTGATCATCTTGTTTATTGGAAATCTCTTGAGTTTGGACAGTTTCTTTTTTAGTTATAACTGCAATTTCTTTTGGTTCTAAAATAATACCACTTGAAGTGGTTTGTTGTGTTTGTTCAGCACTATACAAAGTAAAAGAATCAATGTCAGAATGCATGGAGTAGATAGGAATGTTTTGAAGTCTATCCCTGCTACTCACCACATATTTCATTAGGGTCTCTCTGTACAGCTTTTTAGGTTGTCCAAAGACTGAGATTGTGGCATATGACATGTCAAGTTGCAAAGATCCTTGAAGTTTAGCCCCCCATGATCTAGACAATAGCATGCCATATTTAGGTGGGATGTCAGCTCTTTTATATCCATGAGAATAGTCTTAGCAGGGTATTAAACTAAGGAAACACACAGGTCTTTGATTAACCCTAGACACTTTACTTGACTTGAATCAAATGAAAATAAGTCCTTGTAAGGTCTAGTAATGTCCAAGTTTAATTTTTCCATAATTTATTTAGGCATTAAATTGTGTGAATCTCTTGAATCTAACATTGCATTGTGTAAAATCTTATCATGAATGCTAAGGCTAATATAGAAGGGTGGTATCCCTACTTCTAATGGTTTTCCATTAACATCAGGATTGAATATAAGCTCAGTTTGATCATCAAACAAGTTGACGGAGTCTTCATTCTCAACAAAATTTAAGGTTTTATTTATTTGAGACTTGTAGGTTTCATTTTAAATCAGCTCTACTAAGGGGACCGAAGTTTTTATTTTAGCTACCTATGCTCCCAAATTGAAAGGAAAAGGGGACTTTTTTGTTTGGAATTTTGATAGCAGGATTTGGAGTAGGTTGCTCTTCTTTTTCTGCATTTGAATTCTTTTTCTATGGATTTTCTAATATGGGGTTTGGAGATTTCTCCACTATCGCCTTGGAGGGGATTGAAGTGGATTATTGATCATCAGGGGGTTGGTCATGGGTTATATCTACAATGGTGGGACCAGAAGGGTTCTGATTTCATCTAGGGAGGATCTAGAGAGTCTTACTAACTGGAGCTATTTTGATTTTCCTGGATTGATTTGACACTATTTTCTTGGCCTGGTCAGGAGTATCAGAATTCTTTCTACTCCTTAGATTATATTGTTTATGTACTTCAAAAATGGAAAAATCATACCCTTGCTTATAATCAAATGATTCTCCAGACTGGGTCTACCATTGCTACAACATATGCAGTTCCTTCTCATTTTGGGTCAAAAAGACAGTTTCCTCGTCATCTAATCCCATCAGGTTAATTTTTATATCTTGTTCAAGGTCTTCTGAATTGGATGTTTCAGCATAGTTTTCTTGAAAAGGAGACCTAATATTCTGATCAAGTCCATTCTTTCCAGTATTTTGATTTTGATTCTTTCTAAAGTTTGGATTTTTCACTGGAGGTACATGTTGATTATCCTAGTGAGGCTTCCTCTCAATGTTCTCTACTCTATCCATCATTTTTTCCATACCCTTGGTTAGAACATCTATTTTAAGGTCAGAGGGTGAGGTTTCATCTTTGGCAGTTCCACTCCTCTCATTCCTAACCCTAGCTATCTTTTCTAGCAAGTGAGCTTCTACACTAACTGCTACACTCTGCATATCTTATAAAGTTGGAGGATTTCTCTCTTTGAGTTGGAAGGCCATATTACTATCAAACCCATCAGGAAACTTTATCAGAGCTACGCCAGGTGGGGGTCTAAGATTGACTGGTATTGCATTGTATATATTGTTAAATCTGGTGTATTAATCCTGGACTGTTTCATTTGGTCCTCTCCTGATGTTTTCATATTTTGAAAGGATATGAAGAGGGTTCTTCTTCTTTTCCCATATATTTAAAAATTGCTGATAAAATATTTCTAAAGTATCTATGCTATTATCAAGTAAAGCTCTAAACCATCTCCTTACATCACCAGCTAGAGTCTGAGCAAAAAGTCTCATCTAAACATCTCCAATATCAATTTCATGTAATTCAAAGTAGTCTGTCATTTTGTTTACATGATGTTGTGTTGTATAAGGTCATATGCCATCAAATTGGACAAATTTGTTTTGGTAACCTTGTGGCATGGGACAAAGTGGGGCAGGTAACACAAGAGGATCATATCTATTTGCCATGGCTCTAAGTTGGGTAGGGCTAAGAAGTGGGGTTGGGTTACCAGGAGATGATACCGTAGTTGATGGAGAACTAGGAGTAATAGGTAATTGACATGTAATGATACGTTGATAGCGAAGTGAGGGTATAAATGGAGGTGAGGAATAAACTTCAGAGGTGGAAGGGAACAATGGTTAACTAAGGCTAGTTGACACTGGTTCAAAGAGCTCGGGGATCTTAGTAGTAGTAAGGGATGACTGAGGAGAATTTAAAATATACTCATCAATTGATTGGTTTTCCTTTTGGACTTCAAGATCTGCAATAAACTCTGGATCTAGAACTATGTCATCAAGTGCACTTTCAGACCTGGTTCTGAATAGGGAAAGGTCAAATGACTCATCAAAGGGGAGGTCTTATCAAAACAACCACTCATCAGGGCATGAATCTGCTTTGATTGAAGGTGTTGGACTTACTGAACTTTCTTGTCTTCGGGATCTTCTCGAAATTAGTTTGGGATTATCCACTATTGGGGTAGGATTTGGATCTAGATTGGCGCTAGTATAGTGAGTTCTCCTTGAAGCCAAAGTTTTGAATTTTTCTAATTACATTCTTCTTATGAAATTTTGTAAATAACTTCTAAT
Source organism: Pinus taeda (assembly GCA_000404065.3). Classification (NCBI taxonomy): domain Eukaryota; kingdom Viridiplantae; phylum Streptophyta; class Pinopsida; order Pinales; family Pinaceae; genus Pinus; species Pinus taeda. The sequence goes on from APFE031455974.1 coordinate 18,089, forward strand.
AAACCCTTCAAGAGGCTTGAAATAAAGATTTGAAATTTTCTCAAATGCTTATTAAGGCTAAGGATTTGTGTCCATAGTATGGTCGCCACTATGTTATCATTCAGAAGTTTTCCGTAGAAGTTATCAAAAGAAGGAATCATATGAGGTAACCAAAAAACAATCTTTTAGGCTTAGGTTCTAGCCAACCTAAGTCCAGAGAGGGCTCTCTCTTTATGATTTAGCTTTGTTTTTATCAGATTTTAGGCTAGTTCTTAGTATTCATGTGGGTTTTGATTTTAGATTGAAGGTTGGGTGGTGGAATTCTTGGAACAGATGGATAGAGCTAGGTCTTCAAGACATTGGTCTATGGAGTCAATCAATGGATAGCATAACTAGACTAGATCATTAAAGGGAGTGTTCACAGGGTAAGCTAGCAAAGCAAAAGGAAAATCTTCAGGTCTAATGGATGAAATGGTTCTAACCATGGTGAGAGGGTAGATAAGAAACCTTGGACGGGGATCAGAATGAAGAAAAGAAGGTGATCATGAACAAAGGGCAATTAAGAATCCTTTGTTATAGACCAGAGGGAGAAACTATGGAAGTCAATGAGAAATTAAGAATTCCCTAACTAAGATAGTTTACTAGAAAACATTTAAAATGTAAACAGTCAAGACAGAGTGCATTCAAGCAATTTCCGAAATATCATTCATGTTATACATTTAGATTTCAAATAAACAAGAAATATTATGGAGACACATAAGAAAAACAACAATAAATATTTGATAATACTTATTTGTATTTTTCTTTACACAAGAATCCTATAAAATATCTTAGCTTTATTCCTTCATCCATCAAGCCAATCCCGTCATTGATACAATAGAATTTTGATTTGAGAGAAAAATTCTATAGAAATGTCATTGAATCCACCCTACATACTTCAAAATGTGAAGTATTTATAAAAAATAATTATAAAATATCTCATAACAGTTTGAGATTTAATCTAGGAAATAAAATATCTTCATGCATGAAGATAGAGACAGATGTGAAACTGCTTCTTGTTGTCCCTTTTCTTGTGGTGTTGATGGCTGTTTCTATTGAGTTTTAAGCCCTTTAAGCTAGCTAATGGTTGTGGTATTTCCAAGGTGGAGTCGTCTTTACATTGATCTTTCACTGGTACTCTTTGACTCTGTTACTCTTTGACCCTACTTATCTGTCTTTCACCTGTTTCTCTTGACTGCCTTCAAATTTACTGTGGTAACCTTCTGATGTAAAACTTTTTCAAAGTAAATCTGTCGTTTTTTCCCACCATTCTGCTTCAGGGAGTCTCACCTTTAACAATCTCCTGTAAATTTCATCTTCCTCTATGTATTTTGCAAAATTGGGCTTGGTGAGAAACAGATGTTTCACCTCATGTTCTAAGAAAAAGAGGTTCTCTAATGTATCATACAATACGTTTCCAGTAGGCAAAGCTTTAATGCCTAAAGAGTTGTCTTGTTCTTTGGCCAACCTCCTTAGTTTATCACTATAGTCCAATTGGGTCATGATTTTATCATTAATGACCATAGGACTCGGAAGGCCTTTGTTCCTCAAAATTTGAAATTTAGCCATAAACCTATCAATGGCCACCTACATGTTGTGGCACTTTTATTCTAAGTTGAGCATAAGGTTTCTTTTGGAAAGAACCTTTTTTATTTCTAGGATGGCTTCATTCCTATCCTCTACACGAAGCTCATAGAGCTCATACCTGTTCTTACTATTTGGGAGGTGGAGGAGTCGATTTGCATCCTCAGGTTGGTCTCCTAACACTTCCCTTACTTTGTGGATAGCCTCAGTGGCTACCTTTGGCAATTCAGTTTGCTGAAATATAACTTGAATTAATGGCCAAATATCATTGACAGAGTCAATGATATTGGCCGAGAGAATTCCTTTAGTATGTCTTAGTGGCTTCTGTAGTGTTAAATCTTTCTCTAGGACTTTGATTTTCTCTCCCATCCATAGGGATTTCTATGTTTCTTCTCTCTGCTGAATCTGGGCAAGTTTAATGTCAGTTTCTAAACTTGCCACTTTCTCCCTTAATATTTTGAGCTTTTTAGCTTGGGTGGACATTTCGTCCATATCCTTTACAATTTATGTTGTTTTTTCAGTTGAAGTGCTTGCTGTTGTAGTGGATTCAGTTCTAATTCGCAGTGTTGTGGCAGGTGGAGCTGTTGGTTGCAATGATGCTACAAATGTGAAAGGAACTATTGTCGTCACTGTGGGAATGGTAGTTGTGGAAGTTCTTGCCAGGTCACTTTATTTGGACATAATCAAAATGTCCAACTCCTTCTCTATTTCTTTAAGCTGATCATTTAGCTTTAGGACTAGGTCCATAAGCTCTTCATGTCCTTTTTGTGCATTTAGGACTTCCATTGTTTGAGGGTGATGCAGCTGAGGGATTTTGAGCTGCTTCTTTAGTGCAGTAATGTCATCATTCTTCCTTTTTATCAGTTGCTCTATTGCTTCTACATCTTGGGATCATGTCCCAATCCTATCACTAAGTCCTCTAAGGAATTGATTCTTGTACCTTTGGCTTGTGAAGGGGCCTTCTCCAACTGAAACTGGGCTGCATAGAATTATGCAGTTGGTGGGTTGCTATGGATTTCCATGTCATTGTAGAATAAATCATCTCACCTGTTTGTTTATGCAGCTCAATCTGGTCAATGGGATGAATATCCCTTGCCAGTACTTCAAAATCCACTCTTTTGAAATCTGTTGCTATTCTTGGCTACTGAGAGGTTGGCTTGACGAAGGTCATTTTCATCTTACCCTCTTTTACATCATATGCTGATGTAAGCCTTGTCTGATTGGTAGGGGTCATCTTCAAATATTGTGCATAGGTCTGGGCTTTCAGCCTCTCATTCCGGGCCTTTATCTTTGTATCTCTCTTTGATGTCTTGATCTTTGTCTTCTAGCATTCTGAAAGAGGACACCTCAACACTTTGTTGCCTTTCGAACATCTGAGTGTGTGATCTGGGAGGTTCTAAGATACCTCCAGAAGGAGTGGCCTGCCTGATCCCATAACTTCCAGTGCTGGTAACCTTAGTTGTCTCCTCTGTATATTCCTATTCAGAGACAGGATTCATTCTTTGTTTATTTGCCTAGCTTGTCTCTACATAGGCTTGAGATGTTGTTCTTCCTGAAGGAGTGGCCCGTTCCCTGTTTCTCTTGAGGTTTTTCTCCTCATTTAGCGGATTTTGTAAGACTGGGGGGGTACTCATGGTGGCCTATGGCCTGTCTGTTTTCTCTGATTCTTCTGGTATATTTGATTCATCTAGTGCTTCTGATTCTTCTTGTACTTGTGATTCTTCTTGAACATATGATTCTCCTGGAACCTATAGGGAAGAACCTTCATCACGTTCTTTCTCTAGATCAATTAAAGTGTTTTCCACAAAAATTTTAGTCCTATCCCTGTCTTCTAAAGTATTCTCCACCCATTCCAATTGGTTGGCATATTTTTCTATTTCAGGGATTCGGTGGTGAATATAAGGAGCCATTTTGTTTTTCTGTCCTCTACTGCAGATGAAATCCAAGAGATCATATCTCCATATGAAGCTTTGTTTTAGTTTTAATCTTTGAAGGATTTCGTCTGCCTCCTTTCTAGCTTCTTGGCTATTACAAATAAAGGGGTCTAATTGGTCTCTAATCCTGAGCTGGCATTCTTTTTGGCTCTGACAAAGTGCACCTCATCTAAATTGTTTATCTTCATGTAGTACTCCAGAGCAAATAATGTCATTGTGAGGTATTTGGGTAGTTTATATGGGACCATCTCACAGCCATAAATTCCAATCTCAGTGTGGTTTTGCTACAAGTAACAATTACCCACTTTGAATTGTTTTGAGAGTTGCAGGATCCTCCTTATATCTAAACTGATTCTTGGAGGAGGGCTACCTATTAGCATTGTCATAATGGGATGTACAAATAGGTATATGAAGTCTATATATAAATATGGGGAGTCATATTTATGGGTTAATGGAGTCCAGAAAATCATTGACCTAGGGTGACCTTTTGTTTCAAGCTTCTAAAGAGTAAATGGGAATTTATTAGCTTCGTAGTATAGAAAGAGGTGATACAAAACAAAGGAGTACTTGAAGACTCACTCGTTACTCATCCTAAGGAATTGGTCATGCATCCTATCAGCTATAAAATTGGCATAATCATAAATAACAATAGGAGGCTATCCTGGAGTGTATATGGACATGAAAGCCAAGATAATCTCATCTATATACTCACTGGTGGTATAACCTAGGACACTGGATATCATTGCTACAATGCCTTGGGCAAATGGGGAAAACATGGTATACACATATGGAGGAGGTTCTTTGGGGGTATACTTCTCTTCCACAATGTAGGTTTGGATTATTTGGGCTAGTCGCTTGGGAAATAAGTCTAATAGATCTCCAATGGAGAGGGGAGTCAAGTTTTGGCTAGGTTGAAGTTGCAGCATCTCATTTATTGATTCAACAGTGATGGTGAAAAGCACAGTCTGGTTACGGGACATAATTGCTCTTTGGCTGGGGATATAGTTTTCATGGTAGTAATAGACAATTTTCGGCAAAATGTGAACTTCGGGGAATTGGTACTTGGGCAAATTGGACTCCCAAAAACCAATTTTATCAGCATGTTTCAGGTATTGGTCTCTGTATCGGCAGTGGAGTTTGAGAGATGATTCATGGAAAGAGGTGTCATTTATCTAGAAATCTTTGTTTGCTAAGGGGAGATGGTCTAAGTCTAGATGAGGAGTGGAAATAGGTCTCACATCAATGGCAATTAGGGTATCCATTTTGAGTTTTTGTGGATTTGAGAATGGAGGAGTTGGTTTTTAGGTTTTTTTAGGGAAAAGGTGGTTGAGTACAATGTAAGCTCAAGTTACTTGAGTTATTTTAATTGATTTTTCACATTAACTAACAAGCTCAGTAACTGGTTCTGAAATTGAGAGGTTTTCCAGTGAATTATGTCTTAAATACCTGGAATTAGGGAGAACTAGCTCTGAACAAGTCAGCTCGCAACTGTGAATAGTTGAAAAGGTTCTGAGTAGGCTAGAGAGAAAATTGGCTGCTCTATAGCGTATTTAGGTTGCAATTGGACATAGGTTGACAACTTTGACATTCGCAGGTGCGTGCATGGAGCTTTTTAGTTGAAAAGCCAACAAAACAAATGATTTGGGGCTTTTCTTTTGGGTGCTTGGTGGTATTGGGGGAAGGCTACTCGATTCCACTCATTGAGTGACACGTAGCCTCGGTGACCCAGCAGAAAGCAACTATTTTCCAGTGGGTAATATTCAGACATTGGGACCCGGCCACCGAAAGTGAGGGCCGTTAGATGTGGAGGGGAGTGATCATGTGGTGATTGGGTAGTAGAGTTGCACGGAGGGTAGTGGGGGGGGTGATGGGTTATTAAGCACGATATTTTGTAGTTAATGAGGGATTAAGGTGGGGTTAAGGCATCAAGGTCATTAGCGGAGGGTTTAACTGGGTTTATGACTAACTTAATCGTGGATCGATTAGTTAGTGGGGTTTATGTAGAAAAATCATAGTTTATGTAATTAAAATGTGGTGGG